>JASDQU010010218.1:63269-95286 GCA_032191745.1 Picea mariana
TGTGTGCTTATTCTGATAATTATGCTCATAAGCTATAAAACTGTGAATGATTTCATTATAAGAATGACTGTATGGTGTTTTGATCAGTACTAGTAGTTGTATATTTATATGGAAAGACTACGTATGATTTATGTCTTCATGAATTTATTATTTGTGTGCGTACTGATCAAATTCAGACTTCACGTCTGGTTCTCGGGAGGACGAAATCCTTACATACCTCAGGTAGTACCCTGAGTAAATACCCCCATAGAAATACCTTCCTTGAAAAGCCCATCAAGAACCGGGAAGGTGGTTGTGAAGGCGTAAGGCCTTAGTAACCCTGCATAAGGAGGAACGATCATCTTGAAAACCGAGATGACAGCATAAGGATAAAGTAACGAATCGACGGATGAGATCCCGTCGGGAGATCTGTGGTCACTCATGACCGTCAGATCGGAGGAAGGAGATGGAAGGTTAAGTACCTTAACCTTATAGGTATTAATCAACGGACAAGATTTCCTCGGGGAATCTGCGGTCACCCACGATAGTTAGATTAGTAGGAGAGAGTAGGGCATTAAAATGCCTTACCCCTTTGTTTTCTGTGTCTTCGTGGGCAGTGAGGAATTTGGGATCGTAGATCTCCAAGGTCCATGAGATTATCTGGACCGTGGATCTTTTCCATGTCCAAGGAGTCGTAGAGAACGCATGGGTAAGAACCGATCTGGGTCGTCAGATCTCGGCTGGAAAAACCCGACAGCCATTGGATCTGTCAGGAGTTACCCGAGGGTCAAGACTCCAATGTATAAGGGCGAAAAACCCCGAAAGAGATCTAAGCCGTCCGATTGACGAAGGCCACGTGTCGTAAGATTACCCATTACAGAAAATCGGGGATCGCGGAATCGAGATCCCTGTTGAAAAGAGATCGGGACTTTCCATTGTGGAAATCCCTGGATAGATCTAAGCCGTCCGATTGACAGAGGCAACGTGTCGTGAGATCTCCCATTATGGGAAATCGGGGATCGCGGAATCAGGATCCCTGTTGAAAAGAGATCGGGACTTTCCATTGTGGAAATCCCGGGATAGATCTAAGCCGTCCGATTGACGGAGGCCACGTGTCGTAAGATCTCCCATTATGAAAAATCAGGAATCATGGGATCGGGAGTCCTGGCAACAAGGGATCGAGACTCTCCAAGGTGGAAACCCCAGAGCAGTTGTGGGCCATCCGATTTAAGGAGGTGATGCATCGAGAGATTACCTGTTTCAGGAAATTGGGAATCGGGGATTCGGGAGTCCTGTTGATAGTAGGTCGGGCTCTCGCCTTGATAAATTCTGACGGAAGAGAGGTTGTGGTCATATGGGAAGAGGTCATATCGACCAATGCTTAACCCAAGGGGCTAATCTCCGATTGAGGTTCGTTCAACACTTCGACATTTCAACGTTCGGGATACTAAAGGGACATGCTACCCCATGCTCTCAAACCCCAAAGTCCAGACTTATAAACCTCGAGATGTTAGCATGTGGTCAAGCTCTGACGAATGGTCAGGATCCTCTTGGAAGATCCTAGGTCTGGGATGACCATCCGATGTGAGGTAGAGATACCAGCTTTACGCTCGGGTGCGAATGCGCATAAAGGTAAGTAGCGAGCAGATCTGGATGGCCATAGTCCACCCACTCAGATCTACGGCTGAGGATTCATTCTGGAGCCCCCTTGCCATTCTGCCTTTAATGAGGGGGGGGGTCTAGAATTGGACACGCAAGTCTCGAACGGTCAAGATTAATTCATCATGATCAATGACTCTCAAGTGGATTCCGGACCCCCCTTGCCATTCTGCCTTTAATNTAAAGGCAGAATGGCAAGGGGGGTCCGGAATAGTGTGGCGTGTGAAGTGGGCCCCCTCCTGTCATGTCGACTAACATGTCGCGTTTCCCTCCCTGCCACCTGTATTCCACTTAACCGCGCAACGGTGCCGTTTCTCATTGGCTGTTCTCTGGTCCTGTTGGGATTGATTCCTATTGGCCATTTGTTGACCCTATAGGGATTCGTCCCCATTGGTCGGTCGCTAGCCCTGTCAGGGTTCGACGGTTGCAGAGTCGAACGATTAGACATTACTGTAGCGCTGAGGCGCGAAATACAAATAGGCAGTGTGTTCAAATTGAACCGTGAACATGACCTGCGATCACATGGGAACGGAGAAGGAGAGAGAAAGAGCCAGCTTATGCTGGGCCTCCATGGATAATTAGGGGTTCTAGTCCGGTAGAAGACCAGAAAAATCCGATTTAGGTAGTGGATATGTGACAAAGTGGTATCAGAGCATGGTTACAACACTCGGCCTGATTGGGTTCATGCACAAGTCGCGCATAAGCTCCGTTCGAAGTACTCCTACGAAGAGTAACCCCCCAACGTAACTCTCTTGTCCAGGATTGAAAACTTGGAAACGAGAACCCGACTGTGTATGCATGTGAAAGAGTTATAAATTCATGCGCAGATTATAAAATGTATTTAAATCTTGACTAATAACCATCATTTGTATTTTCACCCAAGCGGACGATCAACCGCGGGAATTTACAAGATGCAGAGAATGGTGACTCATCAAGAGATGGGAGAAGGCTCCCACAATAGAGATGAAGAGTCTGAAGAAAGAAGAGCAATAGGAACCCCTCCAGACCTAGTCGAGACTGTGAGGAGTCTCATGGTTGAGTTGCAAAGCTGTGAGGCCAACAATGAAAGGATGATGAAAGAGCAAGAAAAGCAAACTGAAATTAATGCAGTTTTACTGCAGAGCTTATCTGACCTACAATGACAAATGCAGCATGAACCCGAGATGCAGAGACATGATCGTGTCAGTGGCCATACTGAGAGAAGCACCTCAAGAAAGGTCCACCCCAGAGGTAAAGGACCAGTGCCAGACAATTCCACTGAGAAGGAAGCTGGCGATTCAGAAGGCTCTTCCAGCAGTAGGACCAATTCCTATTCTCAAAGAAAACAAAAGAAGAAAAAGACTTCCAAGGGTCATAAATTTGAGGAATTCAGAAAGGCCAAACCTCCCTCCTTCAACGGTGAGATAAAGAAGGGAGAGGAAGCTGAGGCTTGGCTACTTGCACTAAAGAAATATTTCAGAGTCCATGATTTTTCAGAGAATTTAAAGGCCCGAGTGGCCACCTTCAATCTAAATGGAAAGGCTTCCATCTGGTGGGAAGATCTTAAGAGCATGAAAGGGGTCCGCGAGGAGGACCTGTCTTGGAAACAGTTTGAGAAGTACTTCCAGAAGAAGTATTTGTCAGAAAGATATTTCGACGAGAAGGCTAAAGAGTTTTATGAACTCAAACTAGGACAACTTACCATAGAGGAATATGTCAACAAATTCCTCGACTTATTGAGATATGTACCCTACATCAAAGCAGAGAAGGCGAAGGCGCAACGCTTCCTCAGTGGGCTACCCAAGGAATACCGGAACCAAATTGAATTTGATGAGCTAAAGACCTTAGAAGACACTATACGAAAGGAAACATATTGTCATGAACAATATGGACATCGGGCAGAGTCTTGTGGAGACTGGAAACATAAGAGTGGTTCGAGATTTCAGAAAAAGGAAAGCAAATCCTCAGGATTTAAAAAATACAAAAAGAACCCCAGACTGAATTTTCCAACCTGGAGTGTACTCCAGCAGAACTTTCCCTCGGTGGACGGAAATAAAACTTTTGGACCTATATCAGTGAATACGAATAACCCAAAGAAAGATCCTCTGAAATGCTGGGGTTGCGGAGAAGAGCATCTCCTGAGAGACTGTCCACATCGACAACAAAATAGTCGGAAAGTTTACAACATGCAGGAAGCTACCACAGTCAATGATGTGGCAAGAAGTGTGTCGCATATTTATGCAGCCTTGGATAATAACCAAGCTGACCACCAGGCTTCAGTGATGGAAATAGAAGGTATGATTTTCAACCATTTAGTGTCTTTTTTAATTGACCCTGGTTCAAATTTGAGTTATATAGCCCCTAAAGTTGTTGATAAATGAAAGCTACAACCACGAAAGAAAACTAAGCCATGGTTGGTACAGTTAGCCACTGACACCAAAAGAAAGGTGGTGAATTCCCCACCCAAGCAACCCTTAATGTATTACCCCTGGGATCATACGATCTGTTGATTGGTATGGACTGGCTGGCCGCCCATAAAGCCAAACTGGACTGTTACCATAAAACCTTAGGATGTGTGAGAAAAGAAGGAAAAAGGATAACTCTTCAAGGGATCCAAAAACCGGTCTCAGTGAGGCAAATATCATCCCTGCAAATGAGAAAGTATTGCCGAAATGGATGTCCCCTATATGCAATACAGGTGTTAAAAACAATCGAAGGTGCTAGACCAAGCCCTGATGATCACCCTATCCTGAGAGAATATAGAGATGTGTTTCCGGAGGAAGTACCGGGTCTACCTCCGAGAAGAGACATTGACTTCTCGATAGAGCTCGCACCAGGAGCGGTGCCAGTGTCTAGGACACCCTACCGGATGAGCACACTTGAGTTAGTTGAACTTAAATTACAATTGAAAGAAATGATGGATAAGGGTTATATTCGACCCAGTGTGTCCCCATGGGGAGCACCAGTCATGTTTGTAAAAAAGAAGGATGGCACCCTTAGACTATGTATAGATTATAGACAACTTAATAAAGTAACCATAAAGAACAAATACCCCTTGCCCAGGATCGATGATCTATTCGATCAGTTGGGAGGAGTGTCTATTTTCTCAAAGATTGACTTGAGGTCGGGATACCATCAAGTCCAAATCAAGGGTGAAGACATCCATAAAACCTCCTTCTGGACACGGTATGGTCATTATGAGTTTGTGGTAGTGCCATTTGGGTTAACCAATGCCCCTGCCATTTTCATGTGCTTAATGAACAATGTACTCAGTAAATTTTTAGATAAATTTGTACTAGTTTTCATTGATGACATATTAATCTACTCTAAGAATAGAGAATAACATGAAGAGCACCTTAGACTTGTGCTGCAAGTGCTAAGAGAGCATCAGCTCTATGCTAAATTCAACAAATGTGACTTTTTTTCAGAAGCAAACACACTACTTGGGACATGTTCTGTCCGAGGAAGGGGTAGCAGTAGATCCTGACAAGATCAGGTCTATCATGGAATGGCCTACCCCAAAGGATGTTTCAGATATCATATCCTTTATGGGATTGGCGGGATACTATAGGAGATTTATAAAAGGTTTCTCCAAGATTGGTTGTCCAATCACTGCCCTCCAGAAGAAGGGGAAAAAATTCTTGTGGACACAACAATGTGAAGAAAGATTTCAAACCTTGAAACATCTACTAACCCATGCACCCGTGTTGAAAATCGCTAACCCAGNNNNTGAACATGAGGTCAACTATGTGACTCATGATCTAGAACTGGCTGCCATAGTGCATGCCTTGAAAATGTGGAGGCATTACCTCTTAGGAAGAAAATTTGTACTTATGACAGATCACTGTGGATTGAGATATTTGTTTGACCAACCAAAGCTCAATGCTAGACAAGCAAGATTGATGGCCCTCCTTAGCGAATTTGATTTTGAAATCAAACACATCAAAGGGAAGGAAAATAAGGTGGCCGATGCCCTTAGCAGGAGCATGAGAAGGATTCACCTGGCAGTGGTGAGTACCTGCGAGACAGATGTCAAGAACGGAGTCAGAAATGCACAGGAGACAGATTCCTTCGTTCAGACGGTGACCCTGTACCTACAGCAAGAACCCTCTGGAGTAAAATATGAAGGCTACCAGATGACCAAAAGAGGTCTACTCACCTACAGAGATAGAATGTACATTCCAAATCGTGACGACTTGAAGAGGTTCATCATGGATGAACTACATAAAAGACCCTACACTGGTCACCCAGGATACCAGAAAATGATCACTGCTACCCGGAAACAATTTTATTGGCCTGGATTGAAGGACATAGCCAAATATTTGGCCCAATGCATAGAGTGCCAACAGGTTAAAGCAGAACATCGACACCCAGTTGGACTACTACACCCTTTACCCATCCCAGAATGGAAATGGGAAACCATCTCCATGGATTTTATCACTGGATTACCAACTTCAACCAAACAAAATGATGCCATTATGGTGGTGGTGGATAAACTGAGCAAGTCTTCTCATTTCATCCCCATAAAATCAACCTGCAAGGTGATAGATATCGCCCAGATATTCATGAAAGAGGTGTTCAGACTACATGGTATGCCGAAAGAGATAGTGTCTGACAGAGACACAAAATTCACTTCCAATTTTTGGAAATCACTGATGGCGGGATTGGAGACCAAATTGTTGTTTAGCACCGCCTACCACCCTCATACCGATGGACATACAGAAATAGTGAATCAGATATTAGAGGATATGTTAAGGGTGCATGTAATGCATCAACCCAGGAAATGGGAAGACTACCTACCATTGGTAGAATTTGCCTACAACAACGACTACCAAACATCCTTAAAGATGATTCCCTTCAAGATCCTCTATGGTAGACAGTGTAATACTCCAGTCAGCTGGAGTAATCCTGTAAATAGGATTTCTCTTGGACCTGACATGTTGAAAGAAATGGAACAGCAAGTGACTTAGATAAAACAAAATCTGAAGGTCGCTCAGGACCGACAGAAAAGTTATGCTGATCAAAAGAGAACTCCAAGAGAGTTCAAAATGGAAGACCATGTATATCTCAGAATTAAGCCCAGAAGGAGTTCCCTAAAAATGGGAGCTTGTGCCAAGTTGGCACCCCGGTATTGTGGACCCTTTAAGGTTCTAGATAGAGTGGGACTTGTAGCCTATCGGCTAGCACTTCCTCCCACAGTAAAAGCACATAATGTTTTCCATGTTTCATTATTGAAGAAATATGTACATGATGCTAATCATATAATTGACTGGTTTGTGATCCAGGTGGAACTGGAGGGAGAATTTCTACCAGAACCCTAATGCATATTGGACAGAAAGGAAACCCCGCTCCGGAACCGAACCATTGCACAGGTCAAGGTGCAGTGGAAGCATTTTGGCCCAGATGAGGCTACATGGGAAATGGAAGATGCCATGAGACATGCATATCCGATTTTGTTTACTTCTGTACATACCATTCATGTTAGTAGATAAGAACATCGAGGGCGATGTTCCTTTTTAAGGGGGAGGGAATTGTAACACCCTGTTTCCCCCAGCTTGTAAATATAACTGGACTGGCCAAGAACTATGGAGAACTCATAAATGAGAATATGTGATGTAAATGGACCGTGAGGAAAAGGTCAATGAATGTGAATAACATTTTGAATTTATTGCAGGACTGCTGAGAGGGGATGTGCAAAAAAAGAGACCACGATGGCGGTGGAGGGCACTTGGAAAGGTGGCATTAACTTCCACCGAGAATTAATACCGTATTTGGACTCCATTGGCCTGGAGAACCAAAAGCGGCTCCCTGGCCATGAATTAAATGTCTCGCGGGCTGGTAGGTAGATGGTTTAATGATGGATGGGAGGTGAACCTCCCATCCGTAGAGCCGTCATGCCTGATCAGCATGAGGGTAATCGCGCCACACACAACCTCGCAAGAGGATAAGGCGTGTGGTAGAAGCAATTGTGAGGACAGACGCGAGGGGAGAACTCTGGCATTATGCAGAGTGAGTGATAGCAGAGAGGAAGGATTGCAACCTTCACTCCTGGTCACTGGAAAATGGAGACGCAGTCTCACAGCATCGTGGTCTCAGCTCGGGGGTGGCTAGTGGTAAATCCGCTAAGAGTCGCTAAGCCTACGGTTGGGTGGAAACGAGCACCCCTCTCAGCAGTTGCTTGACCTTGGTGTTATCTCTGATAAGTGTTTTTCCTCTGGCATCTTGATATATATGTGGGTGTGTGTGTGTGTGTGTGTGTGTGTGTGTGTGTGTGTGTGCTTATTATGATAATTATGCTCATAAGCTGTAAAACTGTGAATGATTTCATTATAAGAATGACTGTATGCTGTTTTGATTAGTACTAGTAGTTGTATATTTATATGGAAAGACTACGTATGATTTATGTCTTCATGAATTCGTTATTTGTGTGCGTACTGATCAAATTCAGATTTCACGTCTGGTTCTTGGGAGGACGACATCCTTACATACCTCAAGTAGTACCCTGAGTAAATCTCCCCATAGAAATACCTTCCTTGAAAAGCCCATCAAGAATTGGGAAGGCGGTTGTGAAGGCGTAAGGCCTTAGTAACCCTGCATAAGGAGGAACGATCATCTTGAAAACCGAGATGACAACATAAGGATGAAGTAATGGATCGATGGATGAGATCTCGTCGGGAGATCTGTGGTCACTCACGACCGTCAGATCGGAGGAAGGAGCTAGAAGGTTAAGTACCTTAACCTTATCACTATTAATCGATGGACAAGATTTCATCGGGGAATCTGCGGTCACCCACGACCATTATATTAGTAGGAGAGAGTAGGGCATTAAAATGCCTTACCCCTTTGTTTTCTGTGTCTTCATGGGCAGCGAGGAATTTGGGATCGTAGATCTCCAAGGTCCATGAGATTATCTGGATCGTGGATCTTTTCCACGTCCAAGGAGTCGTAGAGAATGCATGGGTAAGAACCGATCTAGGTCGTCAGATCTCGGCTGGAAAAACCCGACAGCCGTTGGATCTATCAGGAGTTACCCGAGGGTCAAGACTCCAGTGTATAAGGGCGAAAAACCCCAGAAGAGATCTAAGCCGTCCGATTGACGGAGGCCACGTGTCGTAAGATTACCCATTACGGGAAATCGAGGATCGCGAAATCAGGATCCCTGTTGACAAGAGATCGAGACTTTCCATTGTGGAAATCCTGGGATAGATCTAAGCCGTCCGATTGACGGAGGCCACGTGTCGTAAGATCTCCCATTACAGGAAATCGGGGATCGCGGAATCGGGATCCCTGTTGACAAGAGATCGAGACTTTCCATTGTGGAAATCCTAGGATAGATCTAAGCCGTCCGATTGACGGAGGCCATGTGTCATAAGATTTCCCATTACGGGAAATCGAGAATCGCAGGATCGAGAGTCCTGGCGACAAGGGATCGAGAGTCCTGGCGAAAAGGGATCGAGACTCTCTAAGGTGGAAACCCTGGAGTAGTTGTGGGATGTCCGATTTAAGGAGGTGATGTGTCGAGAGATCACCCGTTTCGAGAAATCGAGAATTGGGGATTCGGGAGTCCTGTTGACAATAGGTCGGGCTCTCGCCTTGATAAATTTCGATGGAAGAGAGGTTGTGGTCATATGGGAAGAGGTCATATCGACCAATTCTTAACCCAAGGGGATAATCTCCGATTGAGGTTCGTTCAACACTTCAGCGTTTTGGCATTCAGGATACCGAAGGGACATGTTACCCCGTGCTCTCAAACCCCAAAGTCCAGACTTATAAACCTCGAGATGTTAGCATGTGGTCAGGATCTGACGAATGGTCAGGATCCTCACGGAAGATCCTTGGTCTGGGATGACAGTCTGCTGTGAGGTAGAGATGCCAGCTTTACGCTGGGGCGCGAATGCGCATAAAGGTAAGTAGCGAGCAGATCTGGATGGCCAGAGTCCACCCGCTTAGATCTACGGCTGAGGATTCATTCCGGAGCCCCCTTTCCATTCTGCCTTTAATNGAATTGGACACGCAATTCTCAAACGGTCGAGATTAATTCATCATGATCAACGATGCTCAAGTGGATTCTGGACCCCCCTTGCCATTCTGCCTTTAATGGGGGGGGAGGTCCGGAATAGTGTGGCGTGTGAAGTGGGGCCCCTCCTGTCATGTCGACTAACGTGTTGCATTTCCCTCCCTGCCACCTGTATTCCACTTAACCGCGCAACGGGGCCGTTTCTCATTGGTTGTTCTTTGGTTCTGTTGGGATTGGTTCCTATTGTCCATTTGTTGACCCTATAGGGATTCGTCCCCATTGGTCGGTCGCTAGCCCTGTCAGGGTTTAGCGGTTGCAGAGTCGAATGATTAGACATTACTGTAGCGTCGAGGTGCAAAATAAAAATCGGCACTGCATTCAAATTGAACCGTGAACATGACCCGCGATCACATGGGAACGTAGAAGGAGAGATAAAGAGGCAGCTTACGATGGACCTCCATGGATAATTAGGGGTTCTGGTCCAGCAGAAGACCAGAAAAATCCGATTTAGGTAGTGGATATGTGACAGTCTCAGAATAATATATCCCTTTAACTTGTGAAAATACCTTGACCATAAGATGTGTTGTATGCTTGTCAACAAAGCCATCTGCTGCATATTTGGTTATGTGGACCCATTTACAATGAACCAGCTTTCATCTCTTAGGAAGAGGAATGAGATCCCATGTGTGATTCTTCAACAAGGAAGAATACTCTGTTGTCATGGAAACATCCATTTAGGTATCCCAACAACATCAAAAAATTGTTGTGGATCATTTGAAATGGCATGACTTAAAAAAGAGACACTATTGGTTTGAGTATGGCGAAGCTTAGAGGAAAAATAACTTAAATCGGTTGGCTCATAGTTATATCTTTCAGGCTTCTTTCACTCAGGAAAGGTCATATTCAGCTGTCCCCATTCATGTTGCTCATGTTTTTTTGGTGTTGATGGCATATTTTCGTCTTCAACATGTTCATCATCTTCTTGTTCGACAAAAACAAAACTATTAGCATGATTTGTGTCAATGTGATAATCTGTGAAGGAGGAGGAGATGATGTGGGGTTGAAACGCTCATCAAAATGGACATCCCTTTGAAACAAGACATATTTAGAGATAGGATCAAATAGCATTAATGCCCTCATATGAAATATTTACAACGACTGAAAAAATATTCCACTGAAAAAACAAAAAACAAAAAACATTGAAGTCATGAAAAAGTAAAGACATCAAAGCATATGATTCCAACGTTAGTTGTACCCAATCACTTGTGAAGATGAGGAATCTCTGTGATTCTTGGAGGAAATTTTAGATACGAAGGACGAGGTATGCCACCTAGAGAAATCAAATGATCTGCTAAATATCCTTATATTTTCTACACCAACAAACAATGTTAAAGTTGTTGAACAATGTCGAATAGGTAGATTCCTCAATCAATTGATTCATTCAACCATTCAAAACCCACAACGAGTTATGGATCTTCTCAGTCGCTGACCTAATTAGAGAGAAAATCTCAGTGATTGCATAAATGTGGGTTGTGGAACTGCAATGACCAAAATAATTTGATAACTCTCAATCTTTGAAGAGCTATTTTTGAACCACTAAAGTTGCAATATAAATACTCGTTCCGCTTGGCTCGAAACAATGATGCCAATGCCAATGTTGAAGACCTTGCAAAAAACCAGACTATAGGTACATTCAGGGGAAATCCATGGAAAAATTCATTTCAATCTTCTTTGGGAATTGATATTTTTTCAAGAATGGCTATGAAGGTTGAAACCTTGTGATAGAAAAAGGCAACCAATAAATAGGATGAAAACCAACACTAAAGTCACAATATCTCTCAAAAAAATGATGATGGGTTTGCAGAGAAAGCTTTGATACCATGGAGATTTTAAAAGAACATCCAAGGAACATGAGCAACTACAAAACCAAAAACCTTCTACAAGAGAGAATGCAATTAATCTATTAGAGCTACTATATATAAAAATGGAAGATGATCAACGTTAGAAAAAGATAATTTTCTGGGTAGTTAGGGATTCCTACTAAGATTACAACTAATAATAGTTGATTGTATAGGAATGGAAAAAAAAACACTAACAAAACACTATTGGAGCAAGGAAGATTAGTCTGTGTAGAATGCCACACAAAAATTATAATAGCCAAAATGATTTGTGAGTCAAGTTCAAATATAATAAAGAATAATTTCAGTCTCCACATTGTGATATGTTAACATATTTATATATTTCCAAAGCCTAGTGCATCTGTCGCGAAGAGACTTTTAGCTCTCAAACTCTACCCTAGGAGGAAAATTTCTAATCTAAACATGAGAGCCTAGAGGTACAACAGGTAAACTACCCACTATCACTTCAATAGCCTTGCTCAACACTTCAAAATAAGAAGAAATTACCCTAGTCTAAGGTGGAATCCCTAAAGGTAGATATAACCCAATCGATTGTGGCAATGGAGAGTTACTTAGACTAGATCGACTAAGACAACTAACAACCTTTACTTACTCTTATTGATAAAAACAAGTTAAGATGTGCAAGTTGTTGTTAGATTTAACAAACTTCAAATGATATGAAAATGAGACACATGTACTTGTTATATTATGCTAAAAAATAATGTTGCACAAAGGGAACTTAGCTTGCTTAGCATTCAATTTCCTAATAACAATTAAATGATTATATCCCATAGAAAGGCATTTATAATGTTTAAGTTACATGTCTTGGAGTATGACAATGTGAATGTAAGAGATTAGATTAAACATACCATTCACAAGAGTCAAATGTTGATTATGGATGGCCTAAGAGAGTATTATTAGCTCATTGTTTTCATGTATATTAGACCTCAAAATGGTAAGATGCTGCCCATAATTTACATCACCAAAGAACACAAGAATCATATGAAAATGCCATAAAACTTCCTTTATAAAATATAGTTGATTTGGAGCATGTTTGAAATTGGAAATGAGTGCAAGATATCACTACTGTAATATATTAGAATTTAGAATAGCGAGATAAACATCATCATCAATTGTTAACCTTTGAAAGAGAGCTCGTTTAACCATGCAATTCCAAGTGCAATTTATTTAAATGGCTTAGATTTTGGTGTCATGTATATTCAAGTTTATCAGCATGTACACACATAATTGGAGTATGCTCATCACTTAGGGTTCATATCATTCCATTAAAAAAAAAACATTTAGAAGTCCATGAGATCAACTCAACTTACCGGTTTTACAAGGAAGTTACAACAAATTAGTAGTAAGTCCACATTTTGGACAAATTGTAAATATAAAGACATATTCCAGAGCATGTGAAATTAAGGCAGTGAATTAATATAGTTCCATGGACCATTGTGAATACACTGATTTTAGAAAATTGTACAAGCATCCAAAGTTCTTATAAGTCTTAGATCCAAACCATATCATTTAGTTTCCTGCATCAGGATGACAGAGTTGCCACAAAACCCTTAACAACAGAGTTGTAAACACTAAGTCGTTTAGTCCAAAGATCAAATCGTTCCATATTGCAATGCATTGTTTTGTTAGAGAACATGCTTAGGTTTACTTGTGTTCCAAAATGTTTTAAAAAAAATAATGTATTATGCTAAACATTGACTATTCAAACGAGTGAAGTATTCACACTTGCAATTGAATCCATGAAATTTTATTGCTAAAACAAATCATTGCATCTATTATGACATCGATTCATTTAGGTTTAGTGGTGTGATCTTTAAAGTGCCTAAACATTGATAAAATATGCCCAATCATTGTAGCCTTTATCAACAAGTGAAATAAAAAGCAACCTTTAAAAGCCCTATTTTATGTTTCTTTTAGCATTAAATTTTAATGTGATAAACTCAACTAATGAAGTGTGAATTAAGAACATTAGAGTTCATTGCAAAAATAGATCAGATCTTTAAATGTAGCGAGTTCAAATCAAGATCTAGAACTAGAATTTCAGCTATGTATACTAGCTTACTTATGCAAACTTAAAGGTTATGTATCATGAACTAAAGGGTTAGCACAAGTGGGATCCAAGCCAAAAGATTCAACAATTAAAATTAAACTAAAATCTAGAAATCTAAATCAATAATTCATCTTAAAAGAACATTAAATCTAGCAATCTAAATCAATAATCAAAGTGAAACAAGAATTCATCCATCTACTCAAGCTTAAGATGGAAATCATCCAAACCACTTATTACAGTCTTTTATTCTGTTCAGAATTAGAACATTCTTGTAATAATCAAGTGTATTACAATTCGTTTAATTATCGGTAGTTTTAGATACTCCTATAACTCTGTTTTGACACCACACTTGCATTTAAGACACACAACAAGTCTATGAAGGAAAGACAATATTAAATCAAGGGAACATAAATGAAACACCCTAAAATAAAGACACTATCATACTAAAAGTAAGTAACACACAACACACAATAAAAATGTTACAAACTACTCTAACAAAATGAAGCAATGCATACCCAGATTGAGGGGCCCTTCCAATTGGATAGTGCTGTTGAAGAAAACTACATGACTTTTTTCAGAACTTTAGCAAATGTCTCTTTATTTCGGCATATTCATAAATTACAGAGTATAATATTCTATACAACGATATTTCTCCCCAGTCTATTGGCCAGTGTAAACCTCCCTCCACAAACTTGATAACAGGTCTTCCTCTGCAATCCAGCCTCTTTGTGGATGGTTCTCGCTACTCCTCCTGAGATCCTTAGTCAAAAGACTTGGTCGCGCAATCCTTGAGGATGAACTTCCTTCAAGTTATGTCTCAAGACCTTTCTGAGTCAAAATGGAATCTGTCACGCACACCTTGCGAACACTATGCACTCCTTGCACACATAAGATTCACATTATCTCTTTTGAGCTTATGAGTCGAAATAGACTCTGTCAACGCACTCCTTGCGGACACTATGCACACTTGCACTTGCTCGTCGAAGAGAAACAATTGAAGCTTATTTAAATCTTCATAAATTCATACATTCAACCATATAAATGCATACATAGACACAAGAACAAGAAACAACAGGAAATTGCAAATAAATAGAGAGTCTACCATTTATTCATTCAGATAGACACGACAACACTAGATATTTGAGACAATGCTCCTCTGTTATATTCATTCAACTGAGATATACATGTGTTCATATACCGTTTCAACAACTTCTACAACAACTATCAACAACCCATCAACAACCTCTACTGGGAAAAAATACAAAGCTTTATACAAGAGGGGCTCTTCGAGCTCTTCCCTCCAACTACTCTAGAGCTATCCTATCGAATTAAAAATTATCAACTACTTAGAATTTATTACAATAAATATTTGTGATAGACAGATAAGATCGAACACATCGAATTTGTACTGCACTCAGCTTCATTGAAAGAAAATACATTCTCCGATGTCCTTATGAAATTATCCAGCTCCATAGCATTAAAGATGTTCTTTAATTACAATCTCTTTTCAAAATATTTGCGTGATATGTCTTTTTCAAAACTTCAAAATGCACGCTAGTGCACCTAGCTGTCCTCTGCTCGTGCTTTGCTAGAGATGCTCCTGCATCACTTCTGAATTTGATATTTCTCATTTAACCCTTGATTCTTGTCAAGGCCTTTCTCTCCTTATTCTCATTCACTTTTTTCTTTTAATCATTTCCAAGCTAATTCACTTGCAAGTATTGGGTTATTATTTGATTATCATTATCCTCACTTTCAAATTAGTTTTTAATCTCATTTATTTATGCACATTTTTGATTAATTTCTTCTTAATTCTCATCTATTTATTCCTTTCCTCTTCCCGTTAATTATTCAATGTAATATCCCTTTCCAAATGAGTCCTCTAGGAAATTATGAAATAGCCTAAGTAATTCATGTAGTCAAGGAGCAAAAAGGGAATTAATTAGTTACTTAATGTCATGGGAGCGGGAATTAATTAAATTTAAAGGTGACAATGAGTAAATTGGCAAAAGGCGCCTAAGTGACTATTGAGAATATTAAAAGTCACTTAAATTTATTAAAAGGTGAAAAGGGTCACAAAAGAGTCAACCGAAGGATAAAAAGGTAAAAAGGGGGGCACCCTCTCTCATTCTTGTCTTTTCATTTGAGAGAGATCTTTATGGCTTTGTGAACTCTTGGGACGGAAACACTAAGGGAGATTTTCAAAGATTGGTTTTGGTGGTGTGACATCCACCCTAGCTAGTCATTTGGAGAAGAGATCATCCAAATTTATTCCTTGTGCTTCATTATGGTAGAGTGTTCCTCATCGTAGCAGAGTTTCCTTGTGGGTTCCTCTTACCTAGCCATCACTTTCAAGATGAGTGCATATCTGAACTAGAGGGTCGAGTTCTCATTCACATAAGAAAATATTTACCAAGGTCTGAGTCTATTCATAAATTGGGCACTATTCTTGAAGAGGGATACCATTCCCTTGTTGGGGACGACTCATATTGCCCTAAAAAATCGAGTTCTGGGCAGAATGGGGTGATTCCTCTTTGTGGGTCGACTTCACTAGCAACAACAACAACACCATTCAAGCTAATAATGGACAACAATACTCTTCCACAAAACAAATATTATTCCCTGAAGTATATCAAGCACATTTGTGAGTTATCTTTGTGTAATAAATTTCCTTGTATGTTGGAAATGAAATGAAGTATTTCTATTGTGTTTCTTGATTATATCAACTTTGAGTATTGTGGATTTATTTTTGTACTTGTTGTATATCTCTTTCCTATGCTCAAGCCATTAAATTGATGTATTAAAACCAACTGAACCCACTAATAACACTTTAGAAGATCAAACAAATATCACAACAAAGAATTTGGAGGTTTTGGCAACGAGAAACACCTACAACCTAAGTGTTTGATGGAAGTCAACACATGGAAAACTCATAAAATTGCTACAACATTGGAAAAAAATCATAACAACAGTATATAGGTTCATTACATTCACACCATCTCTTAGTCATAATTTTTTTATTTATAGCAGCCCCTCGGTATTGAGTTAATTTAAATAATTTTTTTTTTCATTTTTATTCACAACGGTCCTTTTCCAAAGACTATTTATTCTAACCCTTTATATATACTTAGCATACATTTTTCTAATCACTAATATTTTATTGTCCCTAATGATGGGTGGAGTGTCCACTCGAAAAATTGGACGTTTCAAAACTATTTACACAGTTTATTTTTAGAAATTTCTACAAAAATTTGTGGTTTTTATTGACTGATCAACATCATTGAGTGTAAGATAAGTGGTGTACCATTTCTTGTTAAGTAACAATAAGAAGACAAACTATTTATGCTATTTTTTTTTACATGTGGTTTATGACATCGAAGACCGGTACTCACTACATACATGCAAACCTCCCACGAAATCTGCGAGAGAACGTGGGAAGGCCAAGCATTTTCGTAATATTGGGGACTCAACAACAAGAGTATCTTATAGACCCATTTAAGGGAATCACATGTCACTTACAAGGAATTGAAACTGGGTGGGGAGGATAACAACCATTCCTCCCAACCACCCAAGCTACATCCAATGGACTATTTAGGCTAAGTTATCTGTTGATTATCGAATATTTTTAAAAGAACATTTAAGGAACATGAGAAACTACAAAACCAAAAATCTTATACAAGAGAGAATGCAATTGATCTATTAGATATGTTGTATATAATATTGGAAGAGGTCAAGTAGTATCAAAAGATAATTGTTTGGGTAGTTAGGGATGTTAATGTAAGATTAGTACTAACAATAGTTGGTTGTATTGAAAAATTTGAAAAAGCCACTAACCTCCCCGTTTAAGAGAAATGTAGGGAGTAAATAAAGAAGAAAAAAATAGGTCTTAGCAACTAGGCCTGCTAAGGTACCCAAGTACAAACTCTCATAAGCGAAAAAAAGGAGAAAAAACTTGTAGGAAAGAACTCCTCCCTAAAAGAGAGAAAACGACATAAAAAAAAAAAGTGAATGTAGGAGGACTCAAAATGATCCCCCAAGGACAAATTCCTCACCCCAAGAATCGATTGTAACTAAAGAAAATGAAGAGATGACAAAGGTTTAATGAAGATTTATGCAACTTTATTTTCAGTAGGAAAGTGAATCCAAGTTGAGAACACCATATTGGATGAGTTGTTGAATGAAGTGCATGCATATCTTAATGTGTATGGAACTTTGATTATCACACCAAAGAGAAGTAGGAAGAACTTTTTGAATCCCAAACTATGTCATTCACTGTCGAAGCCAAAGAACTTCTTGACTAGCAATAGTTGCAACATGATACTCAATTTCTACAGAGGATAATGCAATTGTTGATTATTTCTTACAAGACCAGGCAATAAGAGTGGATCCAAGGAAGTAGGCAAATCTAGATGTGGATTTTCAATCATCAACTGAACCAACCCAATCAGAGTCACTAAATTCCACACGTTGAGAAGCACCAGAGGTGTACTGAATCCCAAAATTTGCAGTACCGTGAATGTACCTCAAAATGCAGTTCACTGCCTTCGAGTGACTCTCATGAGGATTGTGAGAGGATTAAGAGACAAGACCAATTACAAAAGAGATATTAGGATATGTATGATTCACAGTAGACTCCCAACTAGTTATGGATACAATGAAGGATTAACGCGTGGTGAAAAGAAAATAGTAAAAAGGGTAACACTTGACTGAAATGGAGTAAGCACATGCTGACAATCAACCATGTCAAAGCATTTAAGTAAATCAAGTGCATACTTCTGTTGAAAAATGAAGATCCTTTCCGAATACTGAAGAACTTGTAGACAAAAAATAATGTAGAATACCTAGATCTGTCATATCAAACTGCCCCATCAATGCTCGTTGAACACTTTGAATCATGGATGAGGAAATCCCCATGATAATTAAATCATCCACATACATAAATAGGATTAAGAGATCGATGTCCTTCCTCCAAGTGTAAACCATGTGATCAAAATGTCAATGATTGAACCTTGAAGTAATCAGAAAACTAGCCATCTTCTCACACTAAGCTCAAGGAGTTTGTTTGAGACCATATAGTGAATGTTGAATATTGCAAACAAGAGAAGAATATTGCATAAAACCAAGAGGTTATTCCATGTAGATTTCTTCTAAAAACAAGAGAAGAATCTTGCACAAAACCAAGAGATTGTTCCATGTATATTTATTCTTGTAAATCACCATGCATAAAATAGCTTTTCACATCCATTTGGTGCACTGACTAGTCTTGGGAGACAACAAGAGAAAGCATAAGATGTATGGAATTCATGTTGACAATAGGGGAAAAGGTCTCAGAATAATATATCCCTTTAACTTGTGAAAATACCTTGACCATAAGAAGTGTTGTATGCTTGTCAACAAAGCCATCTGCTGCATATTTGGTTATGTGGACCCATTTACAATGAACTAGCTTTTGTCTCTTAGGAAGAGGAACTAGATCCCATGTGTGATTCTTCAACAAGGAAGAATACTCTGTTGTCATGGAAGCATCCATTTAGGTATCCCAAAAACATCAAAAAATTGTTGTGGATCATTTGAAATGGCACGACTTAAAAAAGAGACACTACTGGTTTGAGTATGGCAAGGCTTAGAGGAAAAATAACTTAAATCGGTTGGCTCATAGTTATATCTTTCAGGCTTCTTTTACTCACGAAAGGTCATCTTCAGTTGTCCCCATTCATGCTGCTCATGTTTTGTTGGTGTTGGTGGCATATTTTCGTCTTCAACATGTTCATAATCTTCGTGTTCGACAAAAACAAAACTATTAGCATGATTTGTGTCAACGTGACAATCTATGAAGGAGGAGGAGAGGATGTGGGGTTGAAACGCTCATCAAAATGGACATCCCTTTGAAATAAGACATATTTAGAGATAGGATCAAATAGCATGTATGCCTTCATATCCTCATAGTAACCAATACATATCAATGGTTGTCTCTTCTTCTCCATAGTGTCGCACTTTTCATCTGGAATTAAGGCCCATGTTGCATTGCCAAATATCCTAAAAGTAGAGACATTGGGATTAACATGGGTCCAAGCTTCCTCTTGAGTGAAATGCAACACTGACCTATGAGCCATTCTATTATGAATGTAATTGGCACAATTTACTGCTTTAGCCCCAAAATAAGGTGCCATGTTCTTAGACTGAATAATGAAATTTAACATCTCTTTTAGAATTTTATTCTTTATTTCATCAACACCATTTTGCTAAGAGGTGTAGAGAATACAATGATGATGTTGAATGCCATGTTCTCTAAAAAAAATCCTTGAATGTCTAGTCGACATATTCCCCCCATTTTCCATGTCTAGTTTCTTGATAGAAAGAGATGATTGCTTCTCAAAAAAATCCTTGAAGGTTTTAAAAGTATTAAATACCTCACTCTTGTACTTAAGAAGGTACACCCAAGATAAACATGAGAATTCATCAATAAAAGTGAGTGCATACTTAGCCCCCAGAAAATGAACGAGTTGGAAATGACATGAGATCACATTGTACCAACTCAAGAGGTGGGGTAGCACACAAGGATTTACCGTTAGGAAAATAATCTTGATGTTGTTTTCCAATAACATAACTTGGACAAACTCCATCAGTGCAAGAAAATTTAGGAAGACCTAACACCAAATTTTGTGTTCTCAACTAATGCAAATACTTGTAGTTTATATGTCCAAATATTTCATGCCAAAGTCTACTTAGAATTAGCATGTGAAATGAAAGGCGAACTTGAGGAATTCTCAAAACAAGAAAACCTATACAATCTGGAACTATAATCATATCTTCTAGAAGGAACAACGATGTCAAGATTATGTATTTCTCAAATGACTACATCATTAAGATAAAAATCTATTGTTTTACCATCACCAAAATGACAAATTTGATAAATAGAGAGTAGATTGGCAGAGATGTTAGGAACAAGGAGAACAACATTGATGCACCCATCATCTAACTGCATGGTGCCTGATCCTAAAACATCAAGTTGTGTAGGGTCTCCAACTGAAATCTATGAAACACTACAATCATATGTGGAAGGAAGCAGCTCATGAGAATGAGTCATATGGTGTGATGCACCAGAATCAAGTATCCAACTATCTGAAGATGCATATAATCTTGAGTAGATAAATCATGCCCTTTACCAAATGAAAATGGTTTGGGCACTGCAGTTTTGTGTTCCTGCATGGTTTCATTCCAAGCTTCTAGTTTGAACCAACATTTGTCTTTGGCATACCCAAGTATGCCACAAAAACTACAAGTTTCACTTGACTTTTGTTTCTTTGTCTCAGAGGAAGACTCATTGAACTTGGAAGATGGAGGAAATTTTTTTGTTTTATATTGAGGCTTGGAGGTAGAATGACCATCTTGAGCATAATATTTCTTCTATTTATATAGAGTTTTGTGTTTACCTTTAGAGGTAAGAGCCACACGAGCCTGATCCTTAGATCCTGAAAGAGCATTTAATTGCTTAAACTTAGATTATTCCCTAGTAAGACACTCACATAAAAGATCAAACGAGGAAATTTTAAACTCATATTCAATTGCATCCATAATAGAGTAAAATGTAGAAGAAAAGATCTAAAAATGACCTTTTAGCTTGGATAAAATCAAGAAAATGCACTCATCATTTGTTTTGGTTTTTCCACACATTTTCATCTTTGCTAACAATAACATGAATTTGGCAAGATAATTTGCAATGGATGCGTGCTCATCAAGTACAAGCGATGGAAATTCTTCTTCCTACTATAAGGCTGGAAATTAATTGACTTTATCAAATAAGGAAGCCAATTGTCCCAACTTTATTTTGGAGCTTTATGTTCACTAACATGAAACAAAAAACTATGTGACACATGCAAGCCAATCAGACCCATAGCTTTATAAAGTTTGTTTCAATTTCCTTGGTAAATTCTAGTTAAACCTCAACTAACATTTTCCAAATACCTTTAGATTGTAGCAGTTGTTGCATCTCGAGTTTCCATGTGTGATAATTATGGAGAGTTAGGAGCTCAATAATGCTTGATTCCACCATTTTATCAATAGAGAATATAAAAATAACACTAGATCTATATGTGTAATCTCTAAATTATGTTGGAAATATGGAATCCCAGACTCAAAACAAAGAGCTCTAAATGAATTATTTACAACGACTGAAAAAATATTTCACTGATTACCAAAAAAAAACAAAACATTGAAGTCTTGAAAAAGTAAAGACATCAAAGCGTATGATTCCAACGTTAGTTGTACCCAATCACTTGTGAAGATGAGGAATCTTTGTGATGCTTGGAGGAAATTTTAGATACGAAGGATGAGGTATGCCACCTAGACAAATCAAATGATCTGCTAAAGATCGATATATTTTCTACACCAACAAACAATGTTAAAGTTGTTGAACAATGCCCAATAGGTAGATTCCTCAATCAATTGATTCATTCAACCATTCAATACCCACAACGAGTTATGGATCTTCTCATTCATTGACCTAATTAGAGAGGAAATCTCAGTGATTGCATAATTGTGGGTCGTGGAACTGCAATGACCAAAACAATTTGATAACTCTCAATCTTTGAAGAGCTATTTTTGGACCACCAAAGTTGCAATATAAAAACTCGTTCCACTTGGCTTGAAAAAATGATGCCAATGCCGATGTTGAAGACCTTGCAAAAAACCTCACTACAGATACATTCAGGGGAAATCCATGGAAAAATTCATTTCAATCTTTTTTTGGGAACTGATATTTTTTCAAGAATGGCTATGAAGGTTGAACCTTTGTGATAGAAAAAGGAAACCAATAAATAGGATGAAAACCAACACTAGAGTCACAATATCTCTCAAAAAAATGACGATGGGTTTGCAGAGAAAGCTTTGATACCATGGAGATTTTAAAAGAACATCCAAGGAACATGAGCAACTACAAAACCAAAAACCTTCTACAAGAGAGAATACAATTAATCTATTAGAGCTACTATATATAACAATGGAAGATGCTCAATGTTAGAAAAAGATAATTGTCTTGGTAGTTAGGGATTCTTACTAAGATTACAACTAATAGTAGTTGATTGTGTAGGAATGGAAAAAAAAAACACTAACAAAACACTAATGGAGCAAAGAAGATTACTCTGTGTAGAATGCCACACAAAAATTATAATAGCCAAAATGATTTGCGAGTCAAGCTCAAATATAATAAAGAATAATTTCAGTCTCCACATTGTGATATGTTAACATATTTATATATTACCAAAGCCTAGCGCATCTGTCGCGAAGACACTTTTAGCTCTCAAACTCTACCCTAGGAGGAAAATTTCTAATCTAAGCATGAGAGCCTAGAGGTACAACAGGTAAACTACCCACTATCACTTCAATAGCCTTGCTCGACACTTCAAAATAAGGAGAAATTACCCTAGCCTAAGGGGGAATCCCTAAAGGTAGATATAGCCCAATCGATTGTAGCAATGGAGAGTTACTTAGACTAGATCGACTAAGACATCTAACAACCTTTACTCACTCTTATTGATAAAAACAAGTTGAGATGTGCAAGTTGTTGTTAGATTTAACAAACTTCAAATGATATGAAAATGAGACACATGTGCTTGTTATATTATGCTAAAAAATAATGTTGCACAAAGTGAACTTAGCTTTCTTAGCATTCAATTTCCTAATAACAATTAAATGATTATATCCCATAGAAAGGCATTTATAATGTTTAAGTTACATGTCTTGGAGTATGACAATGTGAATGTAAGAGATAGATCAAACATACCATTCACAAGAGTCAAATGTTGATTATGGATGGCCTAAGAGAGTATTATTAGCTCATTTTTGTCATGTATATTAGACCTCAAAATGGTAAGATGCTGCCCATAATTTACATCACCAAAGAACACAAGAACCATATGAAAATGCCATAAAACTTCCTTTATAAAATATAGTTGATTTGGAGCATGTTTGAAATTGGAAATGTGTGCAAGACATCACTACTATAATATATTAGAATTTAGAATAGCGAGATAAACATCATCATCAATTGTTAACCTTTGAAAGAGAGCCCGTTTAACCATGTAATTCCAAGTGCAATTTATTTAAATGGCTTAGATTTTATTGTCATGCATATTCAAGTTTTTGGTTTGTTTGTTTGTTAATGTGGCCAAAGCTGTTGGCATCGGGATTAACCTGTGGCTTGAGAAACCACAACTCAGGGGCATCTAAGCCATCAAAATCAGCCGGGGATCGCACCCGGCCTGAGCCACACCAACCCTTAACATGGTTGGATTTTTTGTCCCCGCAGGTTTCGAACTGGTGACTTTTCAACATGGAGTGGCTTAACAAAACACTCCGTCACCGACTGTCCTACACTTCGGGGACCATGTATATTCAAGTTTATCATCATGTACACACATAATTGGATTATGTTCATCACTTAGGTTTCATATCATTCCATTCAAAAAAAACATTTAGAAGTCCATGAGATCAACTCAACTTACCGGTTTTACAAGGAAGTTACAACAAATTAGTAGTAAGTCCACATTTTGGACAAATTGTAAATATAAAGACATATTCCAAAGCATGTGAAATTAAGGCAGTGAATTAATATAGTTCCATGGACCATTGCGAATACACTAATTTTAGAAAATTGTACAAGCATCCAAAGTTCTTATAAGTCTTAGATCCAAACCATATCATTTAGTTTCCTGCATCAGGATGACAGAGTTGCCACAAAACCCTTAACAACAGAGTTGCAAACACTAATTCGTTTAGTCCAAAGATCAAATCGTTCCATATTGCAATGCATTGTTTTGTTAGAGAACATGCTTAGGTTTACTTGTGTTCCAAAACGTTTAAAAAAAATGTTGTATTATGCTAAAGATTAACTATTCAAACGAGTGAAGTATTCACACTTGCAATTGAATCCATGAAATTTTCTTGCTAAAACAAATCATTGCATCTATTATGACATCGATTCATTTGGGTTTAGTTGTGTGATCTTTAAAGTGCCTAAACATTGATAAAATATGCCCAATCATTGTAGCCTTTATCAACAAGTGAAATAAAAAGCAAGATTTAAAATCCTTATTTTATGTTTTTTTTAGCATTAAATTTTAATGTGATAAACTCAACTAATGATGTGTGAATTAAGAACATTAGAGTTCATTGCAAAAATATATCAGATCTTCATATGTAGCGAGTTCAAATCAAGATCTAGAACTAGAATTTCAGCTATGTATACTAGCTTACTTATGCCAAGTTAAAGGTTATGTATCATGAACTAAAGGGTTAGCACAAGTGGGATCCAAGCCAAAATATTCAACAATTAAAATTAAACTAAAATCTAGAAATCTAAATCAATAATTGATCTTAAAAGAACATTAAATTTAGCAATCTAAATCAATAATCAAAGTGAAACAAGAATTCATCCATCTACTCAAGATTAAGATGGAAATCATCCAAACCACTTATTACAGTCTTTCATTCTGTTCAGAATTAGAATGTTCTTGTAATAATCAAGTGTATTAAAATTCGTTTAATTATGGGTAGTTTTAGATACTCCTATAACTCTATTTTGACACCACACTTGCATTTAAGACACACAACAAGTCTATGAAGGAAAGACAATATTAAATCAAGGGAACATAAATGAAACACCCCGCAATAAAGACACTATCCTATTGAAAGTAAGTAACACACAACACACAATAAAAATGTTACAAACTACTCTAAGAAAATGAAGCAATGCATACCCAGATTAAGGGGCCCTTCCAATTGGATAGTGTTGTTGAAGAAAACTACATTACTTTTTTCATAACTTTAGCAAATGTCTCTTTATTTCGGCATATTCATACATTACAGAGTATACTCTTCTATACAACGATATTCCTCCCTAGTCTATTTGCCAGTGTAAACCTCCCTCCACATATTTGATATCTCCTCTATTTATTCATACCATTATACATATTTTAAAAGAAAAGCATTACATACATATGAAATCGATCCCTAAATACGTGGATATCACAACCATCACATTTATGTTTTTACTTAGATTAAGATAATTGGTGGTTTCATCTTGTTGGAGTGCTGACAAAGGTAGAAGGGCAATCTAGTTGATGGATGATCAATGGGTGATGTGGATCCCACTATTGAAACATACAACCAAACAAATCGTGATGGAATTGTTTGTACAATGAGTGTTAACCAAAACTTTCACCGGAGACCCATGCCCTTGTTGTTGAGAGTTGAGGCGGGTTGATTAACTTTAAAGCATAACAACACTATTCTTAACAAAACCCATATGTCGTATTTTGTCCTTACTAGGCGCAACCATGCGAATCAATGAATAATATTGAAAATGACCGCTACAGGAATTTTGGAAATTGTCATAAAATCTTCTTTGAAAACATGCCCGTGCATCCCTTATTGCACGTTTTTTGAGAATTTTGCTTGTGATTGGCCTAAATGGTTATATTTTGCATAAATTCAATCATACAACGAGTTAATATTTATTAGTACTACATAAATGATGATCAAATGACAAATACACAATAAATTAGAACCACAAGTTGTAGTTTTCTTATTAAGTTATCAAAATCAAAATGTATTGCATAGATACTAAGTCATTGGTACAATAGATGGGAATGTCGATGGAAAATACAAAATAAGGTAGATACTAGAACCATAGATGGAAGAATCCCATAGCTCATGAGTTATGGCTGTCAATAGTTCTACATGACATAATCATCAAAATCAACATCACTATCATTGCTCTCTCCTCTTCCTCAAGAGGATCACCAACATCAAAAGTGACGGGCTCTAGCATTAGCTCATTAAGATCCAAGTTGGATAATTCCAGCTCAACATTGTTGTCCATACCCATATTATCAAAAAATGTCTCCCAAATCTTTGTCTTTTCCTTCAACCACTCCCTCTGCTTGTAAATAAGATAGAGGTCGATGTGCACATACACCATTGTCTCTGCCATGGACTGCTCATGTAACACCCTAAGGTCGAGCCCCTGCTGAATTGTAATTATGCTTATAGGACGGTGAGTCGAGTGGTTATAAGTTGAGAGACTTATGTGTTTATTAGGCCGGTGAGCCAGATGCTAAGGCCAATGAGCCTGGTTTTGTATATGTAAATACACACATATCATTAATAAAATTACGTTGTTGCATGTAGATCCTCCACAAAGAAAGAGTTATGGGGGACTAAGCTCCACTAGGTGGGGAAGAAGCTAAGTGTCTAGGAATAGGGGCTAAGCTAGATGGCTTACCTCTAAAGGAATAATATTATATTATTATTTCCTAAGAAGCTAAGGTTTGATATAACCATGTTGTCCTAAGTTCCTGGGGGAAAGGGGGATGAGTGTTAAGCAGAGCTCATGCAGCTTTAAAGATACATGTGTCAACCTAGGCACATGCAGTTTTACGTGGGAAAGTCAACTCGTTGGGGGTCCGCTCACTCACCCAGTCTCACGATTCTCACGATTGTCATGATACTTAATGATTTGCATCGACACTCTCATGAGGTCAGCCACCCAGGAAGAGACCCATACTCCCCATGGATGCACACGCCAGTGTAACCTGCAGACACTGGAGTTGTCTTGCGTATTGTTGTGAAGCCCAGCAAACTTGTATTTTTCCTGAGTCGTGTGGTGTCGTAGTGGTTGGCGGTTGCTGCCAACGCAGTTTTGGCGAAGCTTGGTTTGATGTCATATTCTGTGTCCATACTTGTTTTCTGTGGTTGACTTTGTTAAATTTTAAGCTATTATTAGGTTTCTTTCAATTTACTAGATAACCATAGCATAGATAGGATCACTGAGAGAAACAAAATCACAAGAGTACACAAGCATTTATCTTGGGAAACCCTCAATTGGAAGAAAACCCAGCAAAAATTCTTTAATATAGATTCAATAACCAAGTACAGTTCCAGAATAAATCTCTCTCCATGAGAGACAAACCACCATGATGCTAGACTAGAAAATAGCCAAGACAATAAACCAAACACTGGAGAATATCCTCTCCCAAGAAATGTGCCTCTCTGTCTTCCTTCTTTTAGCAATTGGTAATTGCAACTTTCTTCAATACTTGCGCACTAGATGAGTGAACTGAGTGAGTGAACAAATGAGTGGTTGGTTTCCTTTATTTATACAAACTGGCAAGCACTGAAAGGAGGTGTCTCTTCACTGGCAGGGCCAACTTGTCTTTCTGGGTGGTTAGAACCACTTTAATTTTCCTGGGGGCCGACTTCTTAATTTTCATATTACAATTAGGGGTTGACCAATCCGCAAAAGGTGATTTGGTCAATTACAAAGCCTGACGTGATCAATCCACAAAATGGGATTGATATAATGAATAATAGATCAATAATAAATAGAATATTCTTTGCAGTTACACAATATTTAAACACTCTCTCTTAACAAGAAGGATATTCTTTATCTTTTGACAGGTCACTGGATGTCATCATCAACTGAAAAATATCATTTGGGAAATATCATCAATTGGATAATCATCATCAACTCGATAACAAAATCAACTAGATAGCATCATCAACTGGGCAATATCATCAACTGGGTAACAACATCAACTGGATAACATGAGGCATCAATAAAATTCACTTGGTCATTTGGCATCACGATCACTGACTGGTTCTCCATGAATCCATATTAAAGAAGTTTTGTTCTCTTTATCTTCGTGTAGAAGATACTTTTTCTTTCATTTATCTTCACGCAGAAGATATTCTTTCTTATCTTCACACATAAGATATCTTATCTTCACACAAAAGATATTCTATGAGTTTTGCCATTCCTTTTATGTTCTCCCTTCTCTTGTAGTCATCTATCTCACCCATTCACTGGGGAGGACTACTACTATAGCTTCACTCCTAGTCATCCCATATGAACTAGAGAAGCTAAGATGCTAGCCTGGGAAATACTAGACTCCCTTTCCATGATCCACGTAGGATCAAGACACAAACCTCAAGAGCCAACTAACCATTCCACATGGTCAAGGTTTGTGTTCCAAGCTACTCAATCCTTGGCCAGAGGAGAGTATCTTCCCGCCTCCCCTTGGAGAAACATCCACACTTCTCTCTACGAGGGTGGCCACACCCCTCTCTGCGAGGGTATTCTAGCATGTCCCTAGAGTATCCAAAATTCAACACTTGGATAGAGGCCAACCTTGGGAAATTTCGCATTCCCCTTCTCTATGGAGGTCTCTTCCTTCTCTATGAAGGTCTCTTCCTTCTCTACGAAGGTCTAGATATGGAATCTGAAAAAATCTCTTGTGGTCCAAAATATTTCCATGGTATAATACCATGCTACCCATCTGTTGGGCACCATCCATATACTGGATAACTTTCATCTTGATCAAAATATCTCATTACTCATCCACTGCATAAATTGTTCGATGGACCACTACTTTTCTAATTGCACCAAATTACAATCCTCCATTTCAAACTCGAATACATCGCTCCCTCTTGCATCAAACTAAGAGCTTCTTTAACTGTATAACATCTGATAATCATCGTCCTTGAAGTTCTCTTCTCTAATATCCTAGGTTCCTTCCTGAGTTCAAACATTTTTTTCTTTTTGTCTACATATTGGATCAACCTGCTCCCTCTGCATCTATGAGAACGGTACTATAACAACCTGCAGTTACCTGCATCTCATCAACTATATCTGAGTATCCATGTTTCTCTTCATCTTGAACATTTATGTTTTGCATCTTTAGGAGCCTCTTGCTCCTATATAAATACTGGATACTGTCTGGTCTTTACTCACTGTCACCATATCATAAGTTCTTCTCATGTTGTCTAACTTCTGCAAGTCAAGGCATAAGTTCTTTCTTCCAAGACCTGTAAACTTACTTACAATATGCTTTCTAAGATATATCACTTAGTCAATTAGTCAGTAAAAATAAGCAGTAATCAAATAAAACTATATCATGATTTCTATCAGAGTAGTACGCATTTTCTCTTAAGAAAAAACTTGTTCAACCATGTACAGATCTGAAACCCTAATCATAAATAAGACTTTTGAACTCTTTTTCTCTCTAGCTATAAAATTACCAAATTTTCCTTTACTATCATAGCTAAACACATACCTTTGTCACTCTCATGAGTGATCATACCTGAAATAAATATTGTATCTCTCTCTTTATCCTCGTCTTTGATACTTCCTTCATAAGTCTGCATAGACACTGAGATAAAGCGAGGTAAATTAACATTCTCACAAAAATTTAACTTGTAACGATAAAGTATTAAAGTAAACAAGATACTAAAATAACATGAATACTTATCTTTTGTTTTTGTGTGGGGAGGCTCCACGGACTCCACCATTTGCTATCTTTCTTCAAATCAACTATCTTCAACTTAAACTACATAATCCTCAATTTCTACTAAAGCTTTCTTTAAGGGAGGAGATTCCTCTTCCTCTGCCACATGTGCTTGATGCTTTCTTTTCCCTCATATAATCAGGTTAGGGCATCAAACATTTCTTTTGGATTCTTTTTGAGGCCACTTGAGAAATCAAGTGATCTTTGATAGAATCTACAATGATTCTATTGGCTCTAACTGTGTCTTTTTGGTGTTTTTCTTTAGCTCTAGCATCGTCGGGTTCTGGTAGATTCTATTAATGAATCTTGCTAGGTCATTCTCTTCAAGAATGAATTCGATCTTATACTTCTAGGCACGGAAGTTTTCCACACCTTCTAGCTTGTCAACAAACTTAGTTCTTGCAGACATCTTGTACTTGAAGCTAGGAAAATGACCAAAAAAATGAAATTGCTCAGAATTGAATTTTGAACTTACCAGCAGGTGCGCTTGGCTGAGGCGAGTAGCCTGGTGTAGTTAGTTTATGAAAATTCCAATTTCTGACCCTTAAAACTGGACCAACAGATTTCTGTACTGGTGCTTTTGGTTTTCTGGTAGTTCTGGTTTTCTGGTACTTCTGGTTTCTTGGTACTTCTGGTTTTCTCGTAGTTCTAGTACTGGTGAAAACTAGGGTTTCACTTTCTGGGAGTTTTATCCACTGAAAAGGTGCGCTGAAGGTGCCAATGAGTTCCTTAGGATAGGGCACACTTTTCTAGATGATCTTTGGGCATAAATCACTCTTTAATAAAAATCCCTAATTTTCTTGTACGACAACAGTGACGCTTTTCTTTTTCCTGTGAAAGATGCTCTCTTCAGCTTAGCTATGATACCATGTTAAAGTTTAAGCTATTATTAGGTTTCTTTCAATTTACTAGATAACCATAGCATAGATGGGATCACTGAGAGAAACACAATCACAAGAGTACACAATCATTTATCCTGGGAAACCCTCAAGGGGAAGAAAACCCAACAAAACTTCTTTAATATAGATTCAATAACCAAATATAGTTTCAGAATAACTCTCTCTCCATGAGAGACAAACCACCATGATGCTAGACCAGAAAATAGCCAAGACAATAAACCAAACACTAGAGAATATTCTCTCCCAAGCAATGCACCTCTCTCTCTTCCTTCTTTCGGCAAATGGTAACTGCAAATTCCTTCAATACATGGGCATTAGATGAGTGAGTTGAGTTAGTGAACAAATGAGTGGTTGGATTCCTTTATTTATACAAATTGGCAAGTGTTGAAAAGAGGTGTCTCTGTTGATATTGAGAGGGGGGTGAATCAGTATCAAGTACAATTTAAAACATTTTTTATCTTATACTTAAACCATTCAATTATATCCAATGAGAAATGAACAATAGTATAAGAGTTACACCAATACATCACAATACACCATGCACAATATATGAGAAATAATCAATAGTTTTTGTTCAAGGGAAGTAATGAATTCCAAAGGTAGCTACAGCTTCCAAATGTAAAGGGAGGGATAAACCTCCAAGAGGAAGATACAATCCTCCAATATAAAGAGAGATTTGAACTCTCTATCCTTGCCCCTTCCTTCCACCCAAGAATATATGAGAGATAATAAAACTTTATTCAATTCTGGTCTGTTCAGAAGACCCGACTTGTACAGCATGCCCCACGCTCAATATTTAAAATCTGATTATTAACCTCACACACAAGAAACTAAAGTCCGTACTCTTTCCAATGGAAGTGGTCCCACTGCATTTGGATTCTGTATGAAAAAGTTATGACTGTTTTACCCGGAACACCTGTTTTTTGACTAGTTTCAGGACTGGTCACAAACCCTATATTCCACAGAGTATATATCCATAATTATATAGAATCAAGAGCTGAAATTTTTACCAGAGGTACCTTGATATGTCTTCTCACTACCATAGCGATTTCACCATATGAATCATTCTAGAAAAAAAATGGTAAGATGACCTGAAAATAACATACCTTAGAACACATCACCAAAAGACTTCATCCTCCCTTGAAATTCGGCCTTCTTTTACTTCTTCTTCT
>JASDQU010010218.1:95386-142442 GCA_032191745.1 Picea mariana
CATGGGTGTTTTATCTACATGTGCATTTTCCTTCATGTCCAAATAACTTCATCAATCTTGTGGTCCAAAACCCATGACTAGGGTTGACATCAATGACAACAACCAATCTTCCAACAGTCTCTTCACTGGCAGGGCCAACTTGTCTTTCTGGGTCGTTAGAACCACTTTAATTTTCCAAGGGGACAACTTCTTAATTTGCATATTACAATTAGGGTTTGACCAATCCGCAAAAGGGGATTTGGTCAATTACAAAGCTCGACATGAACGATCCAAAAAAGGGGATTGATCTAATGAATAATAGATCAATAATAAATAGAATATTCTTTGTAGTTACACAGTATTTCAACAGATTTCACCTGTGTTTTACTTGAATTCTGTTGTTGACATCACCTGTGCCTGTTTGACACAAGAGATGAATTGAAGACGCAGGTTTTTAGGCCTGTGAGAAACTCTCCCAAGTGAGAGAGTTTGTTGGGAAGTGAGTTCTCCTGGAGGGAGTCCCGTAGCATCTACAGTACTCTGAGACTTCTAGTCCATCTTGTTGTTGAAGCCCAAGGTAAGGGAGGTGTAGTAGCTGATGGACTTGTAATATTGAAGGTGTACCCTCCTGGGGTGGAGAAGGCGTGTGAGGAATGATTTTTTGTCGGTTGTGGGCATAAGTGGCTCCTGGGATAAAATATCCTTCCTATTGTTCTGTGCAACTTCCTTCTTGTCCTTTCCAAGCCTATAATTCCCTTGCCCGGTGGAGTTTAGTCCTAGCTCGGGGGTGACCCATTTTTGAGCGTGATAAGAAGCGTGGTCTAAGGCTGGGAGGTTCGTGGAAGGTCTGCACGCAGTTGGTGGTCACCTGTTAAAAGATAAGTACCAATTCTCTATTCGTTGTATGATGTGTATTTGTATTTGAATTATAATTAATGAGTAATGCATGTATATATATGTTGCATGTACGTGTTAATTTTGCTTCCGCATGAACATGTGTATGAGTAGAGTATTGATGTCTATTTAATTGCATTAAATAGATATATATTTATATGTGTGAATACCAGATCTTATCTCTATCTTCGGGTTAATTTTTATATGTGATTATTTCCACAAAGTTACTCGGTGGCATGGCCCGGCTTGTTGTTTAAGGCCAGGAATGTCACATAAATGGTATCAAATTAGTAAAGGAAAATCAAAGGTTTCTTCGGTAGTGTTGCCTGGTCGGGGTTGCCGACCAAGGGGCGTTATATCTCAAGCTTGATCTTCTTCAAACTATACAATTTTTCATGTGTTCCAATTCCTCTCGCGATAAGAGGATGAAGTAACCTTAGAGAGGAGCATCATGGATAATTATTGTAGAAGAGGGAATAATACCCCATGAGTTTCCCACCAAGCATAGGGATTCTTAGCCCCCGTGTCTCTAAGCACATCATAGCCTCCAAATCTTCTAGTGCCAATGGAAAACTCTATGAATCCCTCCTCCACCTCTTAAAGGGATGCTCTATCTTTATATATCCTTCTAAATGCATCCTTCCTCCCCTTTGAAATCTCACAATCCATGTGAGAAGGGAATATGTGTGAAGGCCCACCATTGAGACAATTGTTATTGTAGTATTTTGGATTCAATGAGTGAGACAAGAAATGCAAGGGTGTGAAATTCTTATTTCACCTACTGATAAGAATATCCTGTATGGTAGTGAATAAGGTCTCTATTGATGTCCCATACTCAAGGAAATCGTTCTGTAAAATAATGGTCTTCATGAACTCAATCATGGAACATCACCCCTCATAAACCTCTCCTAGGATGGGTTGGTCCATGTCTGCAAACCGCAACTAAGAGATGATAAGATCCATGAAATTAATGGTAAGACCTACCCTCTCCCACCAAATATCATCTAACATTGTATCCTTGACCTTTTTTGAAGAAAAAATGATTTGTCTTTCTTCAAAAAGACCAAAACTCTAAAATAACCATGGACCCAAGAGAGGCCTTTACCTCCCTCAACCTCTTAAGCATGATAAATGAGGAGGAAAACCAAGTATCTACAATCTTCAACAATGGTAGATGTGTGTACTCTTTATAGATTGTGAGGACATTAGTATGGTTTTATTCAAAATTGTGGATATGGAATGCATCCTCAATAAGACTTCCCATCTGTTAGCACTTTGTAAATTTGTTCGTCCAATTAAACAAACAACAGAGGTAACCTACAAACCAAATTTAGAGCTGGGTACTATCCTGCTCAACTCAAAGAGGGCTCTCTCATGTCACTTGGTGTTTCTTTGATAGTCAATGGCTAGGTTTTGTTGTTTTGGGGTTTTGTTTTTTAAATTTGCTAGCAAGGAAGGGGAGGGACACTTAGGGCTATCGAGTCAAACTTCTGAAAATGAATGAAAATGCTGACTGGACAATAGGACTCTCCAGAGGATAAAGGCTAAATGAGGCAATGAATCTGAGTTACAAATTGTATTTTGCAGAGTGTAAGAAGAAAGAAGAAAACAAGTAACTGCTTCAGAGCATTAATGAAATGAATTTTGAATTAGTCAAGAAGAACTTAACACAGTTTAAATTGCTTAAGCCAAGAGCATCGCAAGATGAATTATGGGCCTTTAAACTATCCAATTTAAATGGAAGAAAGTGTAAATGAAATTAGAAACACAGAAAATACATACAAAGAGAGAAGACAAAACTCATATCACAACCATTAGAATCTTTTCATAGAGACTTCAAAGGCTTTTGCATATGTATTCAATTCAGCTCCATAAAATCACAATTGAATTCCGAACAACTAAAAAGGTGCCCTTGCACTTCTGCCAACATTAATACATTGGGAACTTCTAATACTTATGCAATTTGAGTTCCTTTAGTTAGAAACCAATTACAGTAGTTGAATTGAAACGTTTCAGCTTCTAAAACTGAGTACAATGATTACACATGACAATTTTGGTATGAGAACCGACTATAATGATTAACAGAAAAACGTTTCATGATCCAACTGTCGATTCCTTTGATGCTTCAGAGCCTTCCTCTGCCACATTCTCTTTGAAATGTCACTTGTACTCTTTCAAATCTAATTTCATTTATCCCTATTCTCCTTAAATATTTGAGAATAATATATTTGAAGAAAAATAATTCCCAAATATTTTTTATCTTGTAGAATTAAATTTCCATATTTTAATTCATGCCCGTGGTTTTGAAAAAAATATATTACTTTATTCCCGTGGTTTTGAAAACCATGTCTTGTTTTTCCCAATTTACCATTTCACTGAAAACCATGTCTTGCTTTTCCCAATTTACCATTTCACCGTGAAAAATATTTACTGGTTTGTTTCCCATAGTTTTCAAAACCATGTCTTGGTTACCATCTTTGGTAAAATATTTTTAATCCTCTTCTTTTACTTCTATAAAAACTTTGGGTAAACAATTATCCAAATCTTTAGTCCACATACATTTTCCCATTCAAAAACCTTTGTTTCTCTGTCGTAAAATTTATTTTTCACCTCTGTGAAATTCTTCCACTAGGAGGAAACATTTATCATAAAAACTTCATAGTTCAAACTTAGGGCACACATATTCATAAAATAGTTTTATTTTATTGCGGGGAATAAGGAATAATCTAAATTTAAAGTAAGGAAATTTTGGAGCTTGTGGAGAGTGGTTTTATTCCACATCACTCCCTCTCTTGAAATGCACCAAGTAAGAACAAGTATCGAATCACCAAAACAATGGTTTGGATTTCAGGACAACTTCATGAAAATAACTCTCGATCACTTTCAACTCTCGAAATGTATGTGCGCCCTCCATCCACCCTTTGAATTTTCCGCTTAGTTTGAGATTCGTGCCCATGACTTGACGTGAGGTCATGAATTAAATATTGGGTTAAATATTAATATAAATATTTTAATATAAAAATATTTATATTAGTAATAATAAACCCTTTTTCCATTTTCTAAGAACTTTGGGCATATGATGCTTATCACATGACTTTGTGGATAGGATAAAGGTGCTTAAGCTTAATAAAATGAATATTTTAATTTTCAACGGGAATATGATAATAAGGGTAAATATGAATGAAGTGATGGAACCGAGGGATTTAGATAAGCATTAAGGCTAGATATAGGTTTGGGATATTTGCCAATTTTTGACTCATGGAGGACATGACTATTTTGGATGATTAGTTGAGTGAAGGATTTAGGTGATGGGAGCTTGATGAAGCCGGTGAAAAAGTTTTAAAATCTGAGTGGAAAGATAGCACAAGGACGAGATGATTTGGAAAAATTAATGGAAATTAGCATGTGATAACATTGGTTCCAATGGGGATGATATCCTCTCAATGAGGTAGAAAAGAACTCGTAGACCCAGTGCCTGATCCATTGGGCTGCCCCCAAAACATCTGTGTGTACCCTACTCCGACCTGTCACCAGTGTCCGCTGAAAACCAAAGTCTGCACACTACTCTCAAATGAAGACTGGACACTAAATAAACTGCTAAAATTTGACTGTACACACTACTGTAAATCCAAACTGAAAAATGCTTGACCAACAAGCTTATTCGCACCTAAATACCCTAACTGCTGAAATGAATTGCCAATCAAGTGAAATCATAATGCCAATGCAACCATGCAAGAATTTTATCCACTGTTTGTTTTCTTTGCACATGCTTTCTCCAAAGCCTATTTACTGATAATTCATTCAAGAATTTACCTATGAATTCAAATTTCAAAAAATTAAAAATATTGACACTATTCATTGCCTCCAACAAAACTGCAAATCGATCCTCTAAAACATGTATAAAACAACCATCATGTTTGACCTCTTCCACTATAGTCTTGTTTTCATGTGATTTAACCTGTTGATTTCCACCAAGAGGCTGAAAAATCTGCTGAGACTGCTGGAAATAACAATCTTCTAAATCAGAAGACAGTGCTGGCTGAAATGAAACCTCGGGTGGAAAGCAATCCATATCTAACACTGACATTAATTGACCATCATTTTTATTTCCAAGCTGGTAGTTGAGCACAAGCTGCAAATATGAAATGAAATAACCTTCCATGTAATCAACAACATGGTCATCAAATGCATGAGAAGGTTTTTGGTCTTCCTCACTAATAACAATTTGCTCATGTAAAACAGTGTCACTGTGAATGCAATTAGAATTCCCTGCTTCCTATGTTATCTCATGATTTGATTTCAACAATTCAAAGGAAGAAAAACATAACGGAAGATAGTTTTCATTTGCAAGTCCACTGCTTTCTTCATATTCAACATCATGCCTGGAGGATTTCTGATTTGAAACATTATAAACATTTTGCTTCAACAATTTGAAAGAAGCAAAGCACAATGGCAAGGTTCTTTCACCTGATTCAAAAGCTTCTTCATTTTCTTCACTGCTGTCATATGCACATTTTTCAATTTCTTTGGATTGCCGAACACACTCATTTTCAGATTCATCTTCGACCAATGGTTGCAATTTTGAACTGACAAGACCTTCTACATAACAAGTAATAGAGTCATCAAACACATGAGAAGATTGCTGCAATTTCTTGTCAATTTGTTCCAGTGAATCAATGTGATTTGACATCAACACACATTCCTTTGCTTCAGTGATGATCTTAGAATATTCTTTCAACAATTTAAATGAAAAAAAAACATAAAGGTAAATAATTTCCTTCAGTTGATTCAGTACTTTCTCCTTTGTAACTGTGAGATGTAGGTTGATTTCTCTCATTACATTGTTGAAAAGGAACATTTTCTGATAGAGAACATGCAATTGGTTGTTCTAGGAAGTCAACATCATAATCATCATATATAAGCAAATCAACAAGATCTGCAATGTCATCTAACAAGGAAAATCTTGGAACATCAACCTTCTCTTCAACAAGTTGATTTGCAAATTCATCTTCTTGACTGTCTACAAATGAATACATAAAACAATCAACTCCATGCTTATCATGGGATGGATCAGAAGCTAAATTAGCGCCTTCTCTTTCAATAAGTGGAATATAATCCTTTGCAAAATCATTAGCATTTAAAACTTCAAGAGGGCATATGATATTATTAACTCTCTGCTCAAGATTCAAGTCAACTGTTTTATATTCATATTCACTGTCATGTTCTTTAACATCCAACTCCTCATTTCAAATATGTTTACATGCTTGATATTGTGTTGAATCTCCTAAGCATCATTAAACATTTGTTGTAAGGACTTAGATCTTCTTTCCATCAGGAGGAAAGACAAATCTGGATGAAGAGTTGTTGTATAATGGAGCATGGAAGCAACTTCAGTGGGTTGAATTTATTTGGGAAAATTGTAATAAATACTGGAAAACATTCTACTGAATGTAGAAATAGTTTCATTTCACTGCCTTTTTAAGGCATAGAACTCTGTAAGTTGTAGATCCAAAGATTTCTTCTTGCCCCAAAACTTCAAAAAGACATTCTTCAATTCCTCCCATGAGCTAATTGTCTCTGGCTGCAAATGTTAAAACCAATTTTTGGTATCTCTTTTCAAGGATTGAGAGAAGACCCTCATACAAACATCATCATGATCAATCTCAAACAAATCTATAAAATGTTCAAAATCTTGGATGTGTTTTTTAGGTGTGATGGCATTAGGTTCTCCATCAAACACAAGTAGGTACTTATAGTGCTTTGGAGGAAAATCATGAAGGATGTGAGGTAATTTTAAAGGATTGTATCTATGTTGAATCTTGGAGGGTGTTGGATCAAATACAAGAGGTGAGACATCAGCCTTGGTTTCATGAGGCTCATCAACTTGGCTATGGTCATCACATGGCTCAGATGGAATATTTTGATCAAAATCAGTGATAAACTGAGGAGATATATGTACAAATTTAGGAGGAGGATATACAATTGCAATATTCTTATGATCATCATTTGAATGCAACAGGTAAAGAAAAAATTGTTTAGCATGTTCAAGAAAGGACAAAAGGTACTTAGTAACAAAAAATATTATGTCATGGAAAAAAATCGACTTTAGGTACTTGTTTTCTCTCATGATGTCCTTTCATATCTCTGTCAATGGATATCGTCCTCCAATGGAGTCTCTGAATCACATTTGAAGTTTGATTGGAGTCACCAATAAAATCGTTGGGCTACTTAGTCTTTGGACAGTGGAGTCGCCATGAAAATTTTGAATTCTATATTCTTGAAAATGGAGTCGCCGGGTGAATGATGTAAAACCTTTCTGTGTTTGAATACTTTAACTTGGCTTTATTCCCTTGATGTCTTATAACATACTTCCACAATGAATATGTACTCTCTTAAGCCTATTGTGTTACTATAATTATGTTTTTTTCAACATTAGAATTTACACTTGTAGCATATAGAACATTATCAGAGGGTGATGAACTTGAAGGAGGGAGGGAAACATCAATAGTGGGATTCATCCATTTCCTTTAACTTTTTTCCAACTACTCTTGTTGATTGAGCCATGATTTTTGTGGAATGAGTGGGGGGGGGGCGGGGGGGGGGGCGGAGGGGAGCACTGTTGTAGGAGAAAAAAAAAAATACGATTAACAAATCCACCCACCAAGTAGTCTTGAAATTCCTTCAAATCTACAATTTATCCTTCAAATGCACACCAAAACACCCTAGAGCTCAACCTGCAAGATTAGGGCACATGCTTGACATGTGTCATGTGTGAAAGACACATTTCATCCTATGAACAAGACACATGCCATATCATGTCTGTGTTCGTGCTCGACATGTAGGATACCGACACAGAAGCCCATATGGGCATGTCCTGTTACTTAGACTAGTAGTGTTTAACATTTGTGGTTATTATTTACTAATCAATATCATTGAGTAAAAGATAAATGTTGTTCGTACCTTTCCTTGGTAGGTAATAGTAATACAAACAAATTATTCAATTGAAGTTATATGTTGATTGCTAAAGGTCATGTTCATGGTTACGAAGAGCTTTGGAGCAAGGAAGATCAGTACCAACATAATGAATATGAAAATTTATAATAGACAACTTATGTGGTCTATAAGCTAAGTTAAAATCTTATGAAACATAAGTTCGGTCTCCACATTGTGATATGTTAACATATATATATATAATACCAAGGTGATTTGTGAGTTAAGTTCAAATCTTATGAAACATAAGATTGGTCTCCACATTGTGATATGTTAACATATTAATATGATACCAAAGCCTGGTGTGTTTGCAGAGAAGATATCCCACAGAAACAAAATCATAACATCGACTCGCCACCAGCCCTACCTCTCCAAATATCAACGCTGGAAATTCCTACAAGCCAATGGAGACAAATATAAAATAATTAATAATTACAAATATATAAAAAATAAACTATAGAAAAACTTTTCAGAAGTGGAAAATTACATTTAAGTATAGGCCAATTAAAATGTTATTGTTAGCGTCGGAAAGACTTGGCCCATTGATAGTGATGAGAAGCCAAAGGGATGATGAGATATATAAACCACTATTACTAGGTAGGTGTTGTCTTTCCATTTGTTTTATTTTATATTTTCCTTGTTAAAGCTAACCATTTCCACTTCTCCTCCACCAACACCTAAACTAACTCTGCTTTGATCCATATATAACAAAAGTCCAACTTTTGCAACGTTTTATAAATAGATAAATGGGCCATTTGATCATATAATGCCTAAGCCACCAATTTTCATTTCTCCACCTCCATCAACACTCACTGCGCTCTAATCCATATATAACGAACATTCAATTAGATGCAGTGTCGTAATAAAAAAAAATTGAAAATCATAAAAAACCCTTGAATTGTAATTAAAAATTCCATCCAATGTCTAATCAAATGGTCTCTTTATCCATTTATAAAACTCTACATGTAGTTGGATGTTTTTTTAAATATGGATCATAACAGAGTTGATGTCAGTGTAGTAGAGGAGAAACATATATGGTTAGCTTATTCATCGTCTTATCAAATTGTCCATTTATCTATTTATAAAAATCTACACACAGTTGGATGTTTGTTATATATGGATTAGAGCAGGGTTTGTGTAAGTGGAGGAGAAATGGAAATAGTTAGTTTCAATAAGGAAAGCATAAAATAAAACAAGTGGAAAGGAAATCCCTAACTAGCAACAATGGTCCCACTATCTCATAATCCCTTTGGTTTTATCTCATCACAATTTTTAATTGGCCAAGTCTTTCTAAAGCTAAGAATAACACATAGATGCAAGCACAGTGGTACATATTCCAATACTATTGATCGTCCTATGCTAAAATTCAATTTTCCACTTTCCTAAAGTTTTTCCATAGTTTATGTTTTTCTATTTTTCTTTGAATTTTTTAAACTTTTGTTTCCATTGGCCTACAAGTGACGCTAACTTCAGTATCTATAGTGGTATGGGTGGAAACAAGCATATGTCATGCTTCTATGTGGCTCATGTATACCATTGGCAAGTTGTTTAAATGTTGTTGTGGTGTATGTTTCCCCCTTGAGGGAAACTACTTCTAGACCACCCTCCCAAGGGTGCATTGATGCTTCTTGGATGAGCTCTCCTACTCATATAACAATGGAAGAGGCTCAACATTAGCAAAATATTATTCTCTAGGAAGTTATGGATGCCTACTAAGCTTACAACTAATAATAGTTGGTTGTATAGGAAAATGGGAAAAAGACACTAACAAAACACTGACGAAGCAAGGAAGATTAGTTTGTGCAGAATGCCACACAAAAACTTATAATAGCCAAAATGATTTGCGAGTCAAGTTCAAATATAATAAAGAATATGTTCAATCTCCACATTGTGATATGTGAACATATTTATATATTACCAAATCCTGACACATCTACAGAGAATATATTGTTAGCTCTCAAACTCTACCCTAGGAGGAAAAGTTCTAATAACAAGATGAGAGTCTAGAGGTGCAACATGCAAACTACCCACTGTCACTTCGGTAGCCTTTCCCCACACTTCAGACTAAGGAAAAATTACCCAAGCCCAGGGGGAATCCCTAAAGGTAAATCTAGCCCAATCAATTGTAGCAATGGAGAGTTACTTAGATTAGACCGACTAATACAACCATCAACCTTTACTCACTCTTATTGATAAAAACAAGTTAAGATGTGCATGTTGTTGTTAGATTTAACAAGCTTCAAATGATATGCAAATGAGACATGTGTGCTTGTTATATTATGCTGAAAAAGAATGTTGCATAAAGTGAATTTAGCTTGCTTAGAATTCAACTTCCCAATAACAATGAAATGATTATATCCCACATAAAGGCATTTATAATGTTTAAGTTACATGTCTTGGAGTACAAGAATGTTAACGTAAGAGATTAGATCAAACATACCATTCACAAGAGACAAATGTTGATTATGGATGGCCTAAGAGAGTATTATTAGTTCATTGTTGTCATGTATATAGACCTCAAAACGGTAAGATGTTGTACATAATTTACTTCACCAAAGAAAACATGAATCACATGAAAATGTCATAAAACATCTTTCATAATATATAGTAGATTTGGAGCGTGTTTGAAATTGGAAATGAGTGCAAGATATCATTGTTGTAATATATTAGAATTTAGGACAGCGAGATAAACATCATCATCAATTGTTAACCTTTGAAAGAGAGATCGTTTAACCATGCAATTCTAAGTCTAGTTTATTTAAATGGCTTAGATTTTGTTATGTATATTCAAGTTTATCAACATGTACACACATAATTGGATTGTACTCATCACTTAGGTTTCATATTATTCCATTCTAAAAAAACATTTAGAAGTCCATGAGATCAACTCAACTTACCAATATTACAAGGAAGTTAAGTAATAAGTCCACATTTTGGACAAATTGTAAAGATTGAAGACATATTCCAGAGCATGTGAAATTAAGGCAGTGAATTAATATAGTTCCATAGACCATTGTGAATACACTAATTTTAGGAAATTGTACAAGCATCCAAAGTGCTTATAAGTCTGATATCCAAACCATATAATTTAGTTTCCTGCATCAAGATGACAACGCTGCCACAAAACCCTTAACGACAGAGTTGTAAACACTAAGTTGTTTAGTCCAAATATCAAATCGTTCCATATTGCAATGCAATGTTTTGTTAGAGAACATGCTTAAGTTTATTTGTGTGCCAAAACGTTTAAAAATAATGATGTATTACGTTAAACGTTGGCTATTCAAATGAGTGAAGTATTCACACTTGCAATTCAATCCATGGAATTTTCTTGCTAAAACAAATCATTGCATCTCTTATGACATCAATTCATTTGGGTTTAGTGTTGTGATCGTAAAGTGCCTAAATATTGATAAAATATGCCCAATCATTGTAGCCTTTATCAACAAGTGAAATAAAAAACAAGCTTTAAAAGCCCTATGTTATGTTTTTTCAGCATTAAATTTTAATGTGATAAACTCAACTAATGATGTGTTAATTAAGAACATTAGAGTTCATTGTAAAAACAGATCAGATCTTCAAATGTTGCGAGTTCAAATCAATATCTAGAACTAGAATTTCAGCTAGGTATACTAGCTTACTTATGCCAACTTAAAGGTTATGTATCATGAGCTAAAGGGTTATCACAAGTGGGATCCAAGACAAAAGATTTAACAATTAAAATTAAACTCAAATCTAGCAATCTAAATCAATAATTGATCTTAAAAGAACATTAGATTTTTCAGTCAATTTATTTGCATAAATTCTGGACATTAAATTATCAATCGGGCAGTTCATAAACTTGTGAGACACTGGTAATGTACATGTGCATAACTAGGTAGTTAATTCCTAAGAATTCTAAACTACTTCTATTAAATTCAAAATGTGGTTTGCTTAATAGATCATTTCCAGGAATCATACTTAAATATTGAGGCTATAATCATTTGTTGAGTTAGAGTCTTTTACTTCAATTAGAAATATTCCTGCAACAACATAGTTCTCTCAATGATTCAAGTAACCCTTGTAGCTTATCAAGCATCAAATCAAACAAATTTTGCGATATAAAACCAAATCTAGAGATCTCAAATTTTGCAAGTTCAAGTCCTATAGCTCTTTCTTTATCATAATTATTGTGTCAACTTGTTAAGATATCTGGAAAAAAAAAGAGCACTCGATCAATCACACACGTACATAAATTAAAGAGCAGAAATGAATGAACAACAAAAACATAAATAATCACATTGCAACATGAATTCATCCATCTACTTGAGATTAAGATTGAAATCATCCAAAACCACTTATTAGAGTCGTTTATTCTATTCACAATCAAAACGTTCTTGTAATAATCAAGTGTATTACAATTCGTTTAATTATGGGTAATTTTAGATACTCTTGTAACTATGCTTTCACACCACACTTGCATTTAAGACACACAACAAGTATATGAAGGAAAGATGATATTAAATCAAGAGAACATAAATGAAACACCCTGCAATAAAGAAACTATCCTACTGAAAGTAAGTAACACACAACACACAATAAAAATGTTACAAACTACTCTAAGGAAATGAAGCAATGCGTACCCATATTAAGGGGCCCTCCCAATTGGATAGCACCGCCGAAAAAAACTACATTACTATGTTTAGAACTTTAGCAAGTGTCTCTTTATTTCGACATGCAAAATATTCAGAAATTACAAAGTATAATCTTCTATACAACGATCTTCCTCCTCAGTCTTTTTGCTAGTGTAACTCTCCCTCCACATATTTCATATCTCCTCTATTTATTCATACCATTATACATATATTAAAAGAAAAGTGTTACATACATATGGAATCGATCCCTAAACACATGGATCTCACAACCATCACATTTGTGTTTTTACTTGGATTAAGACAATTGATGGTTTCTTCTTGTTGGAGTGTTGACAAAGGTAGAAGCGTTATCTAGTTGATGGGTGATGTGGAGCCCACTATTAAAACATACAACCAAAGAAATCGTGATGGAATCGTTTGTACAAGGAGTGTTAACTGAAACTTTGACCGGAGACCCATGACCTTTTTGTTGAGAGTTGAGGCGGTGTAATTGGCATGAAAGCATAAAAACACTATTCTAAACAAAACCCATATGTCGTATTTTGTCCTTACTAGGCGCAACCATGTGAATCAATGAATAATTTTGAAAATGACCACTACAGGAATTTTAGAAATTGTCATAAAATCTTCTTTGAAAACATGCTTGTACATCCCTTATTGCACGTTTTTTGAGAACTTTGCTTGTGATTCGTCTAAATGGTTATATTTTTCACACAACTCTTGTCTCAATTTCTTAATTTGGCCTCATTTACTCCTAAATGATGTGCAAAGACTGTCCCTGGAAACAATATGCTACAAGAATTTCGGTAGAAAAACTGCATTTTGAAAATATTGAATTTCTAGAGATTTTTTCGGGATTTTTGTAAAGTGAAAAAAATCTACTTAAACTTTGGAAACAGTTAGGCAACCACAAAATATATTCTAGGTATCCACCAAAATATGAGAATCAACCAAATTAATGATCACATGTCTCATGAAGCTCACATGAAGTGAAAGTGGATAAAATGGGTGATATATGGCAATATGAATGGTAAAACGAATGGGGATGAAAGGATAAAACATATGAAAGTGGTTAAATGGTCATTGTAAACATGTCAAAATCAAGGCTCAACAAGATTGCTTGATAAAACAAAAAAATAAAATAAAGGGGAAACATTAAAATTGAGATGGTTATAAAATAAATGAAAAAATCAAATGCTACCATTGAACATGGAGTCTAATCCATTCCTTGAGTAAATTCTCTCTTCACCTTTAAAGTTGAAGTTCCAACTTCCCATACATCTCTTGGAGAATGCTTGGTGAGAATCAAACTGAATAAACTTGAACTATATAAGATTCATAAAGATATTGTCAGGACCCTTTTGATTTAATCATCAAGAGTAAGCAAACATACAAAAATATAACATTAATTAGATAATTATAGAGTAAATTTACAATTTAGGATACTAAATTCAACATTATAAACATGTAAATAAAGTAATACATCACCCTTATTTAATCAAAAACTAATTAATGCTTTAATACTAATTCTAAATGATTCTATGTAGGAATAAGGTGTACATGTATATTCATCTATCTACCTTACCTAAGGTTGCACAACTTATGCATTATTTATTTATGTTGAAAGCTCAGGTTGTAATTTATATTCCAATAAAATCATTAATTTAAATCATTAAATCCATTTTGTTGTTTCTATTTCATTAAATATAAAATCCTGATAGACTGGCAGACGTGTAATAGATGTCGGCCAAATTGTTTCCCTCCAAAGCCGAAGTTCAAAGAAGAGAAGACTTTTACATTGCTTCGTTTAGGAACAGGTCGGTGGTCAAGATTGCGTGAAGTTTGAGTAATAGTTGTAGAGTATTGGTTTCTCACAGAAATCTAATTTCCACCACCAATTCTACACATGATTCTTCAACAGAATTTAATCAGGAAAAGTCTGAAGATGTAACGAAGGGAAACAATAGTAATTGTGAAACACAGTTAATTGACACCAAACATTGTGAAGCCACGTCAACATGTGCTCTATCATTTATGTCTTTGCTTACGTGTCGAAGTTAACCAAGAACTTAGCTTTACACATTTTGTATGAAGACCATGGTTTCTTTTAAAATAAAATTCATGGAGATGCGATCCTAAAAAAAAATGAGAGATTGAGTTACACCCCCTAGCTAGCCATATTGAAATTTACAAAAACAAATACCTCCTTAATATGACTTTTCCGGTGCCGCTCCACTAATATTTTCCTCTACTCTGAGATGAGACTTGAATGTAGATCTCGAGTCCATATGCTTAGTTTAATGTTGACGTCCAAGATCTAGGAGGAGACTTGTTAGAATATGATGGATGTGCTCGTTTAACCATAGACAATATCAACATTGTCACTCAACCATAGGTCGAAGCCACCCTCGAGCACCTTAACCTTGACAGAGAATCATTCCAGAAGCAAACCCTAGGCTAGATAGCCAAACAAAGGGTGGCACACCTTTCTCCAAGGATAGCTCACCAAGCAAGAGCTGATCAGAGAGTTCAAACCATAACCAAGAGATAGTCCAAGCCAAAACCAAAATCTTCTAGCTGCAGCAGCTGCAATGACAACTCTCCTCCAAACTTGCGCACAAACTAGCCAACTGCAGTGCGCACAAGTGATGCTTCTATAGTTCTGAGAATGTCTGCCAGAATGAAGACTGACCTCCTATATTTATACTAAATCTGGCAAACTGTCTGGGTCGACTTCTCATTTTGTGTGCCTATTTACTTAGTATATAATATTTCCTTTAGCCGACTTCTTCTCTTGGAGGCTAATAACCTAATACAAGTTATCCTCTTGAGCCGACTTGTCTTCTAGGGTTATTAACCAATTAATTAGGGTTTCTTCTTGCTTCCCGGAATATTCTATTCTCGTCAGATTTACACGTGGAGGTAAATACCTCTCGCAACTACCATAATATCAACACTCCCTCCTAGCTAGGGAGGTATTGAAGGTAATGGTATTGAGCACAAACATACCATTCACCCGGTAGCATCAACATAGTCATATAGACTATCTCATGAATAGATCATGAGCACCATCATCACTATCAATGTCATCAGCTGCATCATCTCTCGAAACCATACTCCATCTGAGTAATCCGACATGATGCTGGATAAGTCACTCACTCCACAGAGTGACACAAGAACCATTCTTCTAATCTGGACATATGTCCTAGAAAAATAAATGTCCTGGACCATTTTCCGTCTCGGAAATCTCTGTCCATTGATCATCCATCTAGCTGATAAAAATTTTCCAACACTACCGATAGTCTTCAAGGCAATCGGAACAATGTCATTCAATAGAACACAACTGTGTCTATCCATAGTAGTACACAACTACTATCTAGTGGTACACTACCACACCAAGTAGCACACAGATACTTGATCAGTGACATATAGTCACAATCAGTGGAACACATCCACCACAGTAGTATACATCTATTGTCCGGAGACATATAGTCTCCATAACAATCATATCATCTGATATCAACCTGCACATAAAATATTGTTATGATATAAATTGAATCATCTGGGCCATTCTTCCACTCACATCTGTGATATCTGGAAGAGCATCTGCCCTCAGAAGGTAAAACATCAATGATGAGCTATCTGGACTATTCTTCTCAAGCAAGGAAGAATAACTGCCCCAATTTCTAAGCCTGAACCATTCCCTATTCGAGCCATTCCTCCGACACTAAACAAAGTGCAACCTGGAGAGAATGAATTTTCCCTAGGGAATGCATGTCCCTGATTGTTGAACTTAGACCATTCACCTATCTGGGCCATTCTTCTAGCACTAAACAAAGTGCAACATGGAGAGAATGAATCTGCCCTAGGGAATGACTGTCTGGACCATTTCCTAAGGAAATGATTGTCCTGCACCAACCTCCAAAATGGACCATTCTTCGAAACTGTTCACAACTGTGAGCTTCGAAAGAATGACTGTCCGACGAGGCTGACCAATCTTCTTGACCACTAATAAAAGTTACCGTCAAGAAGAGAGATTGTCCTAGACCATTCCCCATGTTAACCACAATGGGAAATTGTTGTCTATAGTACATAAACAATCCATAGAACCATTTTCATTACGAAAATGACCATTCGATCTGGACCATTTTTCGAACTGGAAAATGCTTGTCCGTTAGAAATCTCAAACCACTTTCTGAACTGGAAAGGAACTGCTCATCCCAAACCACTTTTCAAACTGAAAAATGATTGTCCATAAGTCAATAACACATCAATGCTCCCTCTCAATTTGGGAGTCATCTCTTCCTCTTTCAATAAGGAAGTCATCTCCACGAGATCCAGCTTGGGTACGCAAACTCTTTCATCTTGGACAAAGGCTTTACCAAAATGTCTGCTTATTTGCTCATCTGTGGAGATATATATATTGGAGAATGACTTCGCTTTTCTGGACTTCATCACGAAGAATGTAATGCTTGATCTCAATGTACTTCGGTCTTTCTGGAACACTGGTTTTCTCTGAAGGCTTCATATAACTTTGATCATTACAGTATATCATAGTTGAATTCAACTATTTTGTTTTCTTCTAGCTCATAGCATCGTGGCAAGGCTCAAACTAGAACATATCCATTTGGCACTTCTTCTGCCATCATGAGATCTTTGTCATGGATTGGCAATCCATCATTCTGGAGTTCTGAGTAATCACTCTGATATAATATAGAATGTTTTCACCACGCTTTTGTTGTGCATTGGAGGTTCTTTACCAAGTTGTCTTCTTTCATCTGGGAAATCTCTGCCCATTGATCATCCATCTAGCTGATAAATTTTTTCCAACACTACAGATAGTCTTCAAGGCAATCAGAACAATGTCATTCAACAGAACACAACTGTGTCTATCCATAGTAGTACACAACTACTATCCAGTGGTACACTACCACACCAAGTAGCACACAGATACTTGATCAGTGACATATAGTCACAATCAGTGGAACACATCCACCACAGTAGTATACATCTATTGTCCGGAGACATATAGTCTCCATAACAATCATATCAATTGATATCAACCTGCACATAAAATATTGTTATGATATAAACTGAATCATCTGGGCCATTCTTCCACTCACATCTGTGATATCTAGAAGAGCATCTGCCCTCAGAAGGTAAAACATCAATGATGAGCTATCTGAACTATTCTTCTCAAGCAAGGAAGAATAAATATCCCAATTTTTGAGCCTGAACCATTCCTTATCCGGGCCATTCCTCCAACACTAAACAAAGTGCAACCTGGAGAGAATGAATCTTCCCTAGGGAATACATGTCCCTGATTGTTGAACTTAGACCATTCACCTATCTGGGCCATTCTTCTGGCACTAAACAAAGTGCAACCTGGAGAGAATGAATCTTCCCTAGGGAATGACTGTCTGAACCATTTCCTAAGGAAATGATTGTCCTGCACCAACCTCCAAAATGGAGCATTCTTCGAAACTACTCACAACTGTGAGCTTCGAAAGAATGACTATCTGACGAGGCTGACCAATCTTCTTGACCACTAATAAAAGTTACCGTCAAGAAGAGAGACTGTCCTAGACCATTCCCCATGCTAACCACAATGGGAAATTGTTGTCTATGGTACATAAACAATCCACAGAACCATTTTCATTACGAAAATGACCATTCGATCTGGACCATTTTTCGAACTGGAAAATGCTTGTCTGTCAGAAATCTCAAACCACTTTCCGAACTGGAAAGGAACTGCTCATCCCGGACCACTTTTCAAACTGAAAAATGACTGTCCATAAGTCAATAGCACATCAATGCTCCCTCCCAACTTGGGAGTCATCTCTTCCTCTTTCAATAAGGAAGTTGTCTCCACGAGATCCAGCTTGGGTACGCAAACTCTTTCATCTTGGATAGAGGCTTTACCAAAATGTCTGCTTATATGCTCATCTGTGGAGATATATATATTGGAGAACCACTTCGCTTTTCTGGACTTCATCACGGAGAATGTAATGCTTGATCTCAATGTACTTCTGTCTTTCTAGAACACTGGTTTTCTCTGAAGGCTTCATATAACTTTGATCATTACAGTATATCATAGTTGAATTCAACTATTTTGTTTTCTTCTAGCTCATAGCATCGTGGCAAGGCTCAAACTAGAACATATCCATGTGGTACTTCTTCTGCCATCATGAGATCTTTGTCATGGATTGGCAATCCATCATTCCGGAGTTCTGAGTAATCACTCTGATATAATATAGAATGTTTTCACCACGCTTTTGTTGTGCATTGGAGGTTCTCTACCAAGTTGTCTTCTTTCATCTACATACAAGGGTGTCTTTCTGGTATACCTCAAATACTTGAGGTTGCTCTTCATACACTCTTTGTTCGATTATTCTAGAGAATAGTCTTTGCATTCATCTAATGTAAAATCCAACCCATGGATATTTCAGACGATATAATGGCTCATGTAGAGGTATGTCTAATTTACTTGGAACAAACAATCATAATAGTCTTCTCCCTCCATCTGTGAGAACCTCTAGTTCTAGATCTCACAATGTTTTCATTCATAAGTCTTCCATACACAATTCTTCATCACAACTTTCAGTTCCTATACTTGATTGCTTTTTGTGAGTTCATATTAGGCTGGTAGTCTTGTGATTCTCGATACACTGACTGGTCGTTCTGTCTTTTCTTTCTCTCTTGGAATCTTCATGTTCTTCCTCATGTTTCTCTTTATCTCTTGATTTCATGGAGTTTTCTGTAGATTCCATGCTCTGAATATTCCGACTTCTTTCTTTCATAATAGGATCATGGATTGGATGGACAACCAGGGATTACTTTAAGGTTTCTTTTCAAAGAAGACTTCTTCTGAAGTCACATTGAACATGTGTTGTTTTTCATGGTTGCTACCATAGATAGATACTTCGTCACCTTCAATGGATCATATAATTTGGGATTAGCTCCCTCCTAATCCTTGCTTCATGCATGAGTGCATGTTCTTCTTTTGATAATATAATCGTCTCCCTCCATCTAGGAGAGTCCACGCTTTCGTCTGCATCATTATTGCCTTCTGCAAAGTGTCACAAATCTTTTTCCAATTTCCTCTTGATTGCTGACTTCTTACTGTCTTTACTTCTTTTATGTTTCTTCAAGATTGATTTTGATAATAACTTCCACATGAATTGTTACCAGGGGTTGTTGATTTATTTCATCCTTTCATGTGTATTGCCTGACTTGTAGCAATCCTTATCTTTTTGTTCTTCCATAAGTATAGTTTCTCTTTGAACATATTATCTTCTAAGAAATAGATATGCAAGATATGTACAGAAAACATGGTATGTACAAGAACTATGAAGAGTGTTGTTTACCTTGTCTTAGAAGAAGAAGTATGTTTCATCCTGTTTAATCTTCTTTGAAGGTTCCTTTTCTTCGACAACTGATGCTTCGTGTGTCTCCTTCCTTTTCTTCAGCTCGAGACAATGATTCTTGTAGTGACCATACTTTCGACAGTTGAAGCATCATATTTCTGACATATCTTTCTCTTGATTTGGCTTCTTCCTTGAACCAAACTTCCTTTTGTTCCTAAAATTCTTGAATCTTGTTTTGAAGGCTTGATCATCGTATTTCTTTTGAGGTTTCTCTTTTGCACTAATCCTTGATTCTTCTTGTGCACAACAATTCCAAAGTTCTTCGAATGTAGGATACTCCTTCCTTGTGTTCATACTTGCAGTAAATGCATCCCATGTATTGGGAAGACCGTTGAGTACTATGTTTACCAGTTCCTTCTCCGAGATGATCTCTTCAATAGATTGTAGTTGATCTCTTAACTGGTATATCCTCACAAAGTATGATGTTATCCAATGTTTCTTACTGAGAAGAGGTTTGTTAGGGCATCATACATCTTCTTAGATGAGTCAAGATGGGATATGTAGGGTATCAAGTGGTATTTTATAGAGTCCACTATGATACTCATTACATTCATGTCACTGTCTTTGAACTTCTCCATAACTGCAATGTTCTGCGGTTCCTTCTCTTTTCCTTCTTCAAACTCTGGTTCCACGATCTTTCCTTTCACGATATCCAACACTTTATTCTTGGCAAGGATGAGGTCAATCCTTGTCTTCCACGCTATGAAGTTAGAAGCCCCATCTAACTTGTTTTCTGACTTCATAGAGTAAGTCATGGTTGCCTTGACTGGGTCAACCCTAGATTTGACCAAAAACTCAAACTTGACGTTTTTGCTTGCTGAGAGTACCAAAATATGCGCTAGGATAGGGCGCACTAGTATATTTAGAAATTAGGTCAATCCCTTCACTTAAAGTGCCTCAACGAGAGGATTAGGGTTTTTGCAACTGCACTTGCTAGTAACCCTAGTGACAGTGCTTTAGTAACTGCTCCTGCTAGAAACCCTAGCGACAGTTCTTCAAAGATATTAGTATTCTTATGGCTATGCTCCCTTCCAGTGGTTAGACTGAATGAAGGAGGTGTGGGCCCATAAACTGTTAGAATATGATGGATGTGCTCGTTTAACCATAGACAATATCACTATTGTCACCCAACCATAGGCCAAAGCCACCTCCGAGCACCTTAACCTTGACAGAGAATCATTCTGGAAGCAAACCCTGGGCTAGATAACCAAACAAAGGGTGGCGCACCTTTCTCCAAGGATAGCACACCAAGCAAAAGCTGATCAGAGATTACAAACCATAACCAAGAGATAGTCCAAGCCAAAACCAAAATTTGCTAGCTGCAGTAGCTGCAATGACAACTCTCCTCCAAACTTGCGCACAAACTGGCCAACTGCAGTGCGCACAAGTGTTGCTTCTGCAGTTATGAGAATGCCTGCCAGAATGAAGACTGGCCTCCTATATTTATACTAAATCTGGAAAACTATCTGGGCCGACTTTTCATTTTGGGTGCCTATTTACTTAGTATATAATATTTCCTTTAGCCAACTTCTTCTCTTGGAGGCTAATAACCTAATACAGGTCATCCTCTTGAGTTGACTTGTATTCTAGCGTTATTAACCAATTAATTAGGGTTTCTTCTTACTTCCCGGAGTATTCTATTATCATCAAGTTTACACGTGGAGGTAAATACCTCCCGCAACTACCATAATATCAACAAGACTAACTTCATCCCACATAATTTACATTTAAATGCTTCAATTAAAAAAAAGGTTCAATGTTGCTTTCCTCCAAACTAAACAAACCAATTAAGAAATTACCAAACAAGGAACACTTGAGAGCTTAATTGAGACAAGATGAGAAAAACTAGATTTTAGGATAAGATCTAAATCTATAGTTGCCTTAAAAAAAAATTGATTTAACAAGAGGCGGAGGATACAAGGTAATAACCAACATTCATATACAGTCGCACAACATTGTTACCATCGCTGAAGTAGTATCTTTCTAGACTAAGCTCGTAGTCTAAACTTCCTATGGTTTGAGCGTATATAAATTAACATCACTTCCCAGGTTAATTTAACACAACTCAACCAGATGTAAAGGTATATAAAAGAAATAATTTATTTATGTACAAGAGAAATTTCATACATAACCAGTCTAACATCTATGTCATATTGAATTCTACACAAATATGTCAACAAATATATATATATATATATATATATATATATATATATATATATATATATATATATATATTACAATTGACAGATTTATTATGTCACACAACTAAGCACAATTTGTTCCATGCACATTCGACATACAACATCAATTTATAAATAACATTCATAAACTATTCATTGTAAAATGATAATTCTTTTAAACAACAAATTAATTAAAATATTAAATATCGTAACCAGAAGAAGATTGATATATGATGTTGATCTTCAATCCAGAATCTTGCGCAATGTCCTTCTCCATTTGCTAATAAAGATGACTTCACCGGTACCTCCCAACCAACGCTAGGGGTACTCTTCTTCCCCTTTATCCCCCCGAGCCACAAAGGGGTCACACATAGAATTTCATATCAGTAGCTAGCTCAAGCTTACCTTTGCAAAGAGAGGCTTCCACCTCCTATGCAAAACTTGCAGCCCAAGTCACACAAGAAAACTAGTCTCAACAAATTTTGACATCATTTTTGTCATCCAACAATAGGGTACCTTACTTCTTCTTCTCCTTTCTTTTATAAGAATTTCTATCTTGATACTTGTCATTTCATGCTTAATTAGTTAATTTTTAATAGTTAAATTATATATTATTCACCCCAAACACATGTCACTCTTCCCTCAAGTTGCACATGTTTATTTCTTTTTAATTAAATATTTTTTTTGAAAAATTTCCTCACCTCCACAATTAGTTCCTGGATTTTCTTGTAGTTGTCTCTTAATTCCCCAATTTCTCCTTTATTGTGTCTCCTAGATAAATTATTGTTGGAGTTTGATTAGGACTCTTCTCTTAGTTAGGATTTAGAATCTAGTTTGTCTTAGGATTCTAACTCAATGTTGAATTCACCTTTCCACATGAAATACTTTCATTTAAATTAAAAATTTCTTTTATTAATTTCATGCACACATTGTGCACATGTCTTAAATTTTTATTCTTTCTTTACTAGTTTTTTTTTTATTATTTAGTCTAAATTTCCCTTAGACCCAATTCTATAAAATTTATTTAGGCTTAAACATTTAGAATTAAATTTTATCATGTTTCAAAAAATAAGAAGGTTTTTTCTCTCCACGGGTCGCGCGCGCGCTCACTGGTGCGCCCTCTTTCCTTCTGCCCTCTTGCCATGGCCCCAGGAGGGGGCCCCGAGACTCCCCCACCCCCTCTCCCTCCCGATTTATATTCTTTTAGGAAGCTGATTGTTGCATGCAACAAACGACCTGCCTCAAATTCACAACATAAATTCGTTAAAAAGATAGACAACATCCCTTCAATCGACCTACCAGCAGAAGAAACTTGTAGATCTTCTCTGAACTTGGATGAGCGGGGGCTCATTGGGAAGTTCATAGGATTATGGCCTTCTCCCAAAGCCATAGACGCATGGGTGCAGAGGAACTGGAGTCCACTAGTAAAGGAAGGCATCAAAATCTATTTGGTCGACAAGGGATTCTTCATTTTTGTTTTTGACAATCTAGAAGACAAAAACCTCATCTTCAGGAATAGACCATATTTTATGGGCCCTCAAGGTCTGTACCTGAACAAATGGTCTCTAGATTTCGATCCAATGCAAGATGTTCTCTTAACTGTTCTGGTCTAGGTACACCTTCCTCATTTACCCCTGCATTGCTGGAATTTGAAGTCTCTAGAATCCATTGGAAACACCCTTGGAAAATACATAGACAAAGAAGACAGAAAGGAACAATATTCCTGTGCAAGAATATGTGTGGAAGTTGATTTGGAGTTGGGGCTCTCAGAATCCATTCAAATAAAGGCTACAGAATGGTCTTACATTCAAGAACTGGACTATGAACAACTTCCATTTAAATGCGGGTATTGCCATGGCTACGGTCACTTCTCCTGGCATTGCAAAAAGAAAGCCGAGGAGGAGGTGGAAATATTGAAAGGAGACCAATGGACACAGGTCCAGAAAGAAGCCTCGTCAAAACACAACAATAGATCCAAAGGGAAAGGAACGTCAAAAGGCTCTAGCGCCCCCATGGCAGGGAATTCCCCAGGGGAAGGGAGCTCAACCCTCCCAATCCTAGAGGCTTCCAAAAACCCCTTTGAAATCCTCAGAAACCCCCTAGAAATCTTGGACCCAATGATCGAGGAAATTGAAAAATAGATCCTCTCTCCCATAAAAGGAAAAAATAATGTTGAGATCCTTTCTGGCTTCCCAACTGGAGCCTCCTCCTCCCCTTCCTATGCAGATATAATAAAAAGAAACCGTTGGAAATCTCTGGATCCTTGGAGGATGAGTCTTTTGAGAGACCCTAAAAAAGAACAGGGATAAAATCTCATAAAGAAGCAAGAGAAGAATAAGTTGAGAAGCAAAAAATGAAAGGAAGCCAACCCACCATTGAAATGTCCATAAGAAGGAATACCAAAACAAGGCCCCCCAAGGGAGGTCCTTCCCACTCCAGTAAATAATGAGTATAGTCTCTTGGAATTGCAGAGGCTTGGGGAATCCCTCAAAGGCTGAAGCAGTCAAATACCTTCTGAAAATTGACCCTCCTAAGATCCTCTTGCTCCAAGAGACAAAAATTGAAGGGGACACCCTTCTAGAAATCAACAATAAAAAATGGAAGAAAAATGTAGGGAAAGCCATCAACGCAAGGGGCTCTTTAGGTGGCCTTGCAACCTTCTAGGAGAAAGAAAAATTTCATTTAGAAATATCCTTCGAGACCCAACATTGTATATTCACTGAACTCCAACATATTCCAAGTAAGATTTCTCTTTCACTCTTCAATCTTTATGTTCCTGTCAAGTACTTTGAGAAGAAAGATTGTTGGAAAACGCTAACAGATTTTTTAGAGATTTTCTCTCCTTCGAACATCATTCTAGCCGAAGATCTGAATCTTGTATTTGAACCAAAAGAAAAGAGAGGAGGCAACAAAATCAGGGACCAAATGCTCCCCTTCGTAGAGGATCTAGTTCATCAATGGGAACTCCTTGACTTCAAGCCTTCGTAAGGACTCTATACATGGACAAACAATAGAGTTGGGGCTGATCACATCTCAGCTCACTTGTATAGATTCTTAATCCAGAGCACGTTTCTAAATGAAAGGAGGATAATCTCTTCCAAGATCCTTCCAAAACTGACTTCCGATCACAAACCCATCCTCTTGATTTTGGAAGAAGAAGAAAATATGGGCCCAATCCCTTTCCGGTTCAGCCCTCTTTGGATCGAAAAGAAGGTATTTCTTGAAACTTTCCACTCAGCTTGGTCCTCTTCTATTACAGGGTCTCCAAGTTTGTGTGGGAGCAAAAATTAAAAGAAACAAAAAATGCATAGAAATCCTAGGTTAAAAATCCCATGAATACTCCACTTAGTCACAAACATGAGACTGTTCAAAAGTTATCATATTTGCAATATGAAATGGAGATTAAAGACATATTCAACTCAGATCTAGAGAAAGAACAAGTTGCCCAAAGAAAAACTTTTCGTGCATTTCACCTTGAAGAAGAGTATTGGAGGCTTAAGTCCCGAAGCTTGTGGCTAAAATCTGGAGACCGAAACACTTCATTCTTTCATCGGTGGTTCAAAACCCGCCTCTCCCGAAACCACATTTCTAAAATTGCCTCCCTAGATGGATTGATCCAAAAATGGTTTGATCAGCTCAAGGTTGCAGTAGAAACTCACTTCAAGAGACTTTACAAGGAAGAAGGCTCTGGCTGTGATGAGGTTATCACAGATTTCCTCTCACACATTCTCTCTCTTATAAGCAGGAATGACAATTCAGTCCTAATGAAACCTTTTTCTGAAGAACAAATCTACAATGTCATCTGGTCCATGGAGCCTAACAAAGCCCCAGGACCTGACAGATTCACAATAAATTTTTATAGAGCTTGTTGGGACATAATAAATATAGATATGTTGAGGATTATTAAAGCATTTCACCAAAGAGATAAAGTAGGAGGCAACACTAACTCCACCTTCCTTGCTTTAATCCCCAAAGAAGTTAATCTTAGCTCCTTCGAAAGATTTAGACCTATCTTGCTTTGCAACGCTTCTTATAAAATCTTATTCAAGATTTTGGCAAATAGAATCAAGCCCCTGATAGAGAATCTCATTTCCCCCATGCAAGGTGGATTTGTCAAAGGGAGACATATTCTCGACAATGTAATAAAGTTCCAATAGCTATGCACTCCAGTCACCAATGACAGGAGCAAGGGATGTTGATAAAGCTCGACATGGAAAATTCTTTCGACAGTGTAAACCTCTCCTTCCTTTACAAAGTTATCCTCTCTTTTAGGTTTGTCTCTAACTTTGTTAACTTGATAAAAGCATGCACTGAAAATCCTTGGATAGCCCCTCTAGTAAATGGTAGACCGACAAACTATTTTCAGGCCTCGAGGGGATTAAGGCAAGGCTTCCCTCTTTCCCCTTTCCTATACATCTTGATGGTTGATACTCTAAGAAGGAAGTTGACTGCTGAAAACAGGACTGGCTCGGTCCCAGGCATTAGGAAGACGAAGGGAATTGACCCAATCAATCATGCCCTCTTTGCAGATGAATCTCTCATGTTGGGTGGAGCCTCAGCAAAAATTGCAAAAAACTTCAACGAAATTCTTTAGAGCTTCTGCAGCATCTCTGGAGCACTCATCAACAAAAGGAAAAGTGTAGTGTATGGGTGGAATACAAAACAACAAACAATTCAACGAATAGCCCTTCACTTGGGGTTCCCGGACCATGCTTCTTGGGAAAAAATAAAGTATCTAGGACTCCCCTTAACCCTGGGCTCCAACAAAGCTTATCTATGGGAAGAAATTATAAGCAAATTCAAAGCTAAAATATCATCTTGGGGAGGGCAGTGGATCATCAATGCTTGGAAACTCACCCTCATAAAATGATTCTTGTCCTCCCTGCCAATTAACCAGGATTCCTTTCTCCTGGCCCCGAAGACGATCACAATTCATATCACAAAGATAATTAGAGACTTCCTCTGGCATGGAGGTAAAGGCAACCAAAAGAAATACCACTTGGTCAATTGGGAAACTGTCAAACACCCCTATGTTGAAGGTGGCCTACAGGTAAGAGACCCCGAGCTTGCAAACTTAGCACTGGGAGGAAAAATCATTTGGAATCTATATGCAAACCACAGACATCCAGTAAGAAAACTCTTAAAAAAAACATCTCAATGACGCCTCTATGAGAAACCTCCAGGCAGCGAACATCCCTAAAGGAACCTTGATCTGTAATCTTTGTAGGCGTGGTCCAGAACCCTTTCATAAGCATTTATTTTGAATCCCATGGAAGGAAAAAAAAAACAATCCTATGGCAAGACAACATTATGGGCAACACCCCCCTCACCAAGTTAGACGACCTCAAATAAATCTGCGTGTGGCTATCTCAGCGTGACATCAAAAAAATAGCATATATCTCTGTGTGAGATGATTCAGGAAGATGGCAAAGCTGGGATCTACTGGCCATCCCAAACCAAATGCATTTGCAAAAATCCCTCCTCATTGCTGCGTTGACGGATTGCGCACCTGTACATCTCCTCTCAAGGGATAAATAGGGATGGGGAAAATCCGGTTTCTACACAGTAGCTCAAGGTAATAACACTCTGCATCCCCCACAAGCTTCGACTGAGACAACGACCCTATGGAAGTAGGTCTGGGACCCCCTCAGCCTCCCTAAAGTAAACTTCTTTAGTTGGGTTTTAATGCACAGGAAAATTTTAACAAGTGAAAATCTGGCAAAAAGAGGCTTCATTGGACCTCATAGATGCCCCATGTGTTTCCAAGCACTTGAAATGATGGATCATTTATTTGTAGACTTTCCTTTCGCTCAAGAAGTATGGAAAACCTCCCTTCAAGGCCTTAATGCCACAACCCCGAGAGAGATCTCAGTGGTCGAATTATTTTCCTCATGGAAGGCACGCTACCCTCAAGAGATTCAAAGCAGTCCAACCTGGAGAAGAATTTAGCAGGCCATCACCAAATACATTTGCTGGAAACCATGGCTGGCTAGAAACGATCAGATCTTCAACAACATGTCTCCTTCCCCCTCAATGGTGGTAGCGAAAGCAAAATCTCTTCTACTTGAAACAGTGACAAATCACTTCGCCACGAAAGAAATTACTCTTCTTCCAGAAGAAAAGAAATGGACTGGAAATTTCACCTTCCAAGATAGAACTCAAATCATTGCTCGCCCTTCCAAAACTACAAGTTGGCGTTTGCAAGACAAAGATGCAGTTTTTCAAGATTGGTGGAGGAGGCAAAGCATAGCCTCAATATTTTTCGATGGAGCCTCCAAGGGAAATCCAAGGAAAGCAGGAGCAGGTGGAGTGATTTACTCCTCGGATGGAATCTGAAAAGACAGTTTTAGTTGGGGTCTTGGTCAGAGAAAAAATAATCAGGCTGAAATTCTCGGGCTGCTAAAATCTTGTCAGATAGCACGTGAAAATGGCATTAAAGAAATACAAATATTTGGAGATTTTGAAATCTTGATTAAGATTTTAAACATGAATGATCAATTCTAAAACCCAATAATCAACAAGGACTTACAAAGACTTCGTCAAGTGCTGCAAGACTTTTCCTCCCCTCGCTTTTTCCACATCCTCCATGGATCGAAAAAGGAAGCGTATGCAAAGGCGAATATGGGCTGCCAAATTCCTTCAAGAGTGCTTAGGAAAAATGACGACACCCCCTTGTGGATCCCTATCCCGTAGCTTCAGATATTCCACTTCTCATATCTATGTAAGAATGAAATGATGTATTCAGATTAAGCAGGAAGTTGTTCCCTTGTAATGATGGTTGATTCGTCCTTGGCCCAGTCGACCCCATTTTCAAATAAAATTATATGTTTCAGTTAATTTTTTTTTTATCATGTTTCCGTTTTATAAATTAATATTCTCTTTTCTAACAGTTCTAAGTATTCATTTTATTATCTACGGTCTTCTAGTTTTTTATTAACTTATTAATTTTATTCATTGACATGCCCTTCAAGACACACCTAAGTGCTCCAAGGGTGTCACTCGCAGTTCCTTATGTTGTTTGTTTTTGACATAGTTTGGAAGTTGTCTGACTCTTGGAGTCAATAATCCATTTGTCGACCTTGTGGGAGACTAAGGGCTTACTGAGGAATACAAAATCCGACTTATTGTGCACCCCTCAAAAATATGTGTAAGTGATTATCTCAGTTTTCTCTTATGACATCGTGAACCTCTCAGGAACAAGGTAGTCGTTAACCTTCAGTTCAAGTCACAACGAGAGTGCTATTTGGCAGTGACAGGGACATTGCCACACCTCTCCCTAATTGATATAATATCTATGTATGACCCCTTTACTCCATATGTGAGTTGGATTAACAAGAATCACCATGCCTGCATCCATTGAAAAAATAATATTAATAACTCTTATATATGAAATCCATAACTGAAATCATCATCATAATACATGCATAATAAAATCAATTACTCATAATCAAAGTCAAAATTCCACTCCCTGACACAATCCAAAGTCCAAGGTATTCTGTCGATGCCATCAACATCCTCATCATGTCATGTTTCTTGTACACTCAGGAAACCTCATCATAATACCTGTCAATGCTATACATCAATATTAATAACATATAAAAATTTCAATACTCAATCATAACATAGACTTTAACTCATAAACCAAATTAGTTAATCATATAGTACCATGTTTATCCGAATCACTTGCATGCAAGTGTCCTCAAAGAATAAATCAGTTTTACGAAAATGTGGTCAATGAAATCTGGATGTTTTTTTTTTTTTTTCTTCTGACAGTAACGATTATGGATTGAAATAGAAACCGACAAAATAGTTGCTGGGTGCTTTTAGTACAAAGGAGACAGAGCTCGATGAGCAGAGCACTATTGAGAAAGCAAGCACTTAAATCGCTGAAAGAAGCTCAGGGAGACAATACAGAGTAGTCAAAGACAGGCATAAGGCCTTCAAACAACTGAAAAAACCTCATTGACGCTGGTGGTTTCTTGGGGCATTCCCTAGCGAGCCTCTTTACAATATTTTCCAGAATTCATAGACAGTTTCCAAAGTTTCCGTGCGCAATGGTCGTGTCCTTAAACTACACATTCGTGGCTTCATTGAATTCTTCGCCGGCCTCTTTGGCTTCATTGAAGTTCTCTCTGAGCTTGAAGAGTTCCTGGTTGAGCCGGTCCCAATTTTTCTCACCCGAGTTGTCTATGGCTAGCATGATTCTGGCTTGGTCATGAACTTGAGCCTTAAGCTTCTCCATTTCTAACTGGAGCTCTTGGAGACGTTCCTCAACCGATGGACCAGGATTGGATCTTGAGGCTAGGGAGGCCATCGTAGGAGGAATCAGAAAGTCAATATTTCTTGAGAGGTTCTAGGCGAACAAGGCTGCATGAGCAGAAGGATGGAATGGATTCCTGATTATGTAGATGCCCAAATTGCTGGTGGAGTCACGAGGTTCTTGAGATTTCTGAAGGAAGTGCCTAAAAGTCTAGAGAGTACTCGATGCCTTTGAGGAATATTTGTGCTTGAGAAGGCACCAAATCTTAAAAGGACTCTCTTTGAGATCCTCTAGGAGAGGATATTCTTTGGTGCGACTAGATCCCAATTCATGATTATTCTTGACCAGCAGGTCGCCATCATGGATTATGGAATGAAACAACTGGTTTATGTCCCATTGACTAATAGGGAGCTCTTGCTCAAGAGCATGCTTCATGATCTACCATAGAGTTTAGATTCCTTAAGATGCAGTAGAAATTGATTTTATTGAAGTTGCAGAAGAGGAGATTGATCTTGCTGATGATGGTGGAGAGCAGAATATTGGACGGATTCCTTTTTTAAACCAATGCCTGAATAATGAGCCGGGAGTCCCCAAAGACCACGATGGAGTGGATGTTATTGATTATGGCCAACTTGATCCCTTGCCAGAGCGCAAGGGCCTCTGCTCTATTGTTGGAGTCATGGCCAAGCCCCCAGGCATAGTTCAGATGAATAAGACCCTCAGGAATCAGCAACACTCCTCCACCACTAGAAGCTACATGATTACCTTTTGAGGCACCGTCAAAGAAAATACAGTGATCCCGCAAGGTTGACCTCCACTTGAAAAAGTATTGCTCTCCCAGCCGAATTTTCCAATTAACAGTGGCATGAGGGATGGGAGGGGCACTGATCTTTGGGATGGGGACCAAGCCTTTCAACCAAAGATCATAATCAACATCCAGGGCAGATGAATTTATGAGATTTACCTTGGCTTCCAAGGCCTCACCTAGGAGTGCTCTGACTTTGGTAGCCACCCTGTGAGGTATGCAACTTTCCTCCCTGAAGATTCTGTTATTCCTCTCAAGCCATATCTTCCAGCAAGTAAATTTAGTTAGCCACATCCAGCAAGTCTTTAGAAGGCCTTTTTTGGAAAAGCAGAAGGGAGATCTGGAGGCCCAAGAATGAAGCAGGTCTGAGATTGTAGTAGGCAGAGCGAATATGTCCGGTCCTAGACATAGAACTTCTTTCCAAACTTCTGTAGAGAAGGGGCAATTTAATAGCAAATGATCAGTGGTTTCTTCATCTGCTAAGCACAGTGGGCATCTTGAGGGGCCTTGAAAGCCCCTTCTTCTAAGATTGTCACTGGTGAGGGCACTGTTATGGGCAAGGGTCCAAGAGTAGAAGTCTATTTTTGGAATGGAGGGGAAGGACCATATAAAATTCCATTGGGTGGGGTCTGGGGGAACATGCAAAGTATCTTCAATGGAGAAATATCCTTCTGTTGTAGAGTATTTTCCTGAGGAGGAGCCCCATCCTCTTCTATCCTTTGCATGGGATTTTAGAGGGGACTTCCCATGAAGTAACTCTATCAAATTTCTGAATTCAACTTCCAGGATTTCTGGGTAGTCTCCAAGGTTCCAGCTATCCCAACGTCTTTCTGAATCATTTGCCTAGCTGGATATGTCCCACAATGTGTGCAGGTTTCTGTTTTGAAGCCAATTTTTTATGTTAGACATCTCTTCCGATTGGCCAATAGGCAGATCACCGAGGATCGAATACTCCCAAATTCTTATGTTTTTCCCCTTGCTAAGGATCTAGTGCAACTTTAGCTTGAAGTGATCAAGGGCTCTAAGGCACAGAGTGAAGATAAGCGAGCCTCTTTGGATCTTGGAGGTTGGTCTAGGCATCTTTTTCACTTCCCTTGGAAGTATTTCTTCCAAAGCAATTTCTTTCTCCAAGAGGTTTTCTCGAAAACTAAGTTCCAGAGAAGCTTGGAACCCATTGCCAGATTTTGAGTAGCGATATCCCGAATTTGGAGGCCACCTTCCGGAATTGGTTTTTTAATATTGTTCCAGTTTACTAAGTGGAGCTTCCTCTTGGTTTGCCTTCCTCCCCACAAAAATATTCTCAGCATAGAGTCCACTTTGTTGATGAAGGCTTTAGGGGCTAGAAGAATAGAGTTCTGATAAATGGGGATGCTAGTAAGGACAGACTTGAGCAGAACTACCTTCCATGCAATATTTAACCAGTTTGCTCCCCAATCTTGAATTCTGGTTTTTAGCTTGTCCAGGAGAGGCATCCAATGAGCAGCTTTGGGGGCAGATTTGAAGATCAGAATGCTGAGGTACTTGAACGAATTCTAGGCCAGGGATCCTTCCATTTCTAGCAGGCGGGCGATTTCTACCATCTCCCATGCTGGGCAATTCCACCCATAGATCTTGATTTTCTGGGTGTTTATCTTACTGCCAGAAACGTCTTTGTAAATGTCTAGCTCTCTTTTCAAGTGGCTAGCGGAGATGAGACTTTCTCCCCCTAGGAGTAAGGTGTCATCGACAAACTAAGCGTGGTTTATATCCTTTACATTTTGAACCATCCTGAGGCCGGAGAGGGAGTGGGTCTGTTGGAAATGATCCAACTGAAAACTGAGCACTGAAGCTTGGATAGCATAGAGGAGAGGGGACAAAGGGAAACCTTGCCTTAAGCCTCTCGAGGCTTGAAAGAAGTTCGTGGATCGCCCGTTGACAAGAGGAGCAATCCAGGGGGAGTCGATATAGGCTTTTACACAATTTATGAAGTTTTTGGAGAAGTCGAATTTCTCCATAACTTTGAACAAGAAATCCTGCCTCACTCTGTCGAAGGCATTGGCCAAGTCCAGCTTAATGATCATGGCTTTTTCTTTTCGGTGACAGCTAGAATGAATGGCTTCTTGGACCAGCACTATATTGTCCGGGATCTGACACCCTTTTGTGAAGCCGCCTTGGTTCTCAGGAATGATGGAGGGAAACAACTTCTTTAGCCGATTGGTGATGATTTTGGTGACTATTTTGTAGTTGGTGTTGCACAGGGAGATGAGACGGAATCTGCTGAAGTTTCAGGCCCCTTTTTCTTTCGGGAGCAAGGCGAGGAAGGCCGAGCTGGTGCTGCCTCCAAGATTGCTGCAGCTTTGAGACTTTTTGACCATTTTTAGAAGGTCTTTTTGAATGGTTAACCAACAGGTCGAGTAGAACCTTGTTGTGAAGCCGTTCGGACCAAGGGCCTTGTCTGCATCCATATGATTTAAGGATTTTTGGAGTTCGTTGAAGCTGATAGGAGCAGTCAACTTCTGATTATCCAAATCATGGACAAGCTAAGGGATGAGGGTGAGCGGGTAGGAGAAACCATCAAGTGGTTTTTCGTTTGGAGCAGTGAAGAGGTCTTTGTAGAATGAGTGGGAATCTTTCTTTATTCCTTCGAAGTCTTTTATCAGGTTTCCTTGATACTGAATATCTTTTACTGCTTTGAATTGCTTCCGAGCCTCGACTTTCTTATGGAAGTAGCTTATGTTCTTGTCATCGGCTTTCAGCCAGAGGCTTCTGGATTTTAGTCTCCAGAGTTATTCCTCTGCCTTGAAAGCTCTATGAAATTTTTTTTGAAGATCCATTTCTTTGTGAACCAGAGCTTGGGTCACAACCTTGTTCTCCATTGCCATTTGGTGGATCTCAAGAGAATCCTGCGCTTCTTTTCTTGAAGAGGAGGGGGACTTTATAGATTTAGCCCAAGTTTTAAGGTCTTTTTTGAGACCTCTGAATTTTTCTTCCCAAACGAAGAAGGGAGAACCTTGGATTTGCTTATTCCAGGCCGTGGCAACAATCTCCTAGAAACCGTCCTGCTCAATCCAAAGGGGGCTGAACCTGAAAGGGATAGGTCCGAGTTTATTTTCAAGGGAGAGCTCCAGAATAATGGGCTTATGGTCTGAGACGTAATTTGGGAGAATTTTAGAGGATGCTAATAGCCCAAGGGTCAGAAAGGAGGACTGGATGAAGAATATGTCAAGGCAAGCAATGATATGCCCTGGGCCCAATCTTTTATTGGTCCAGGTGAATTTTCCTTGGGTGGGTTTTATGTCTTCCAGATCCCAATTGAGGATAATGTCCTCAACCCATTCTTGGGCTGGGTATTTGACCGGGGAGCCCCATTTTTTCTTTGTTGTTGCCAGGGTTACATTGAGATCACCTGCAATAATGACATTTTCTGGGTTTTGCATGCTAATAAAGGACTTTAGGGAGTCCCAACATAATCCTTTTTCAGAAAACAAAGTCGGGACGTAAAGATTGAACATACTTACTTGAAGAACAGAGTCTTTGTGGAGAAGTTGGGTGTAGAGCCAGTGCATGTTTCTTTCCTCGGTGATTAGGTCAAAGATAACATTGTCCCAGAAGGTGGCTATCCCTCCTGATGCACCTCTTGCGTTAATAGCTATTCTGTGGCCTTTTTTCCAAAAAGATTTACTTGCCTGGAGGAGAATAGATTCCTCCAAATTTGTCTCCTGGACGAGAAGGATTTTGGGCGAATACAATCTCATGATGTCTTTCAGGGCTTCTTCTTTCATATTGCTACCTATTCCTCTGCAGTTCCAGGAGACATATTTCATTATTTATTGGCTTGGGGGGATGTGGCTCCCTTTGGAGCCTGACCTTGTTTCCTTGTGGTCCTAGATCATTATTCCTTTGATGGTCTTCTAAGAGCCTTGGAGCACGTCCTAGTAGGCTTGCTCCTCTTTTTTTTTTTTTTCTTTGATTTTTGCCCCTTAGGGGCTTTGATTGGGGTGACTTGGGAGCTGCTTGATTCGATGCCTTCTTCTTCAGAGTCTCCTTCTGAATCCGATCCAAGACTAATGTGCCCTTCTTCTCCTTCTTTTTCTTTTGTGTTTTCCTCTGAGGAGGTTTTGCTAGTATCTTTCTCAGGTTCTTTTATTTCCTTCTCTTGGGCAGCTTCCTCTTCTTGAGCCTCTGCATTTCCGGAGGTTGGATCTGACGTAGAGCTCTCCTTTGTCTTCTCTTTGTCTGAGGTTTCTTTTTGGGGGGCTTCCGAAGGGCCTGCATTGTTTTTCTCAGTTGATTTCGGGGTTGCCTTGCCCTTTTTGAGTCTTTTCCATCCTTCTAAAGCCTCTTAGTTCGGAGGTTGGGCCTTAAGGCAGTGCCTCTGAAAGTGGCCATGCTCATGGAAGTGTCTGTATTTGAACGAGATATGTTCATAGTCAAGCTTTTGGTAGTGTTTCCAAGATCCAACCTTGAGTTTTACAGCTTTTGGGAGGCCAACTTCCAGATCTACTTCTACGCATATCCTTGTGCAGGTATACTGAGATTTATTATCAGCTTTGTCAATGAAGCGGTCGAGCCCATTTCCTATCTTTTGAAGGGAGGGAAGATTCTAGCAATGAACCGGAAGGTTGGGTAGGTGGACCCAAACTGGAACTTCTTTGGGGACGTCTACTGACGGATCAAAGTTCGGGGTCCATCTGTTGAGGTATAATCCCTGAGTCCCCATGAAGTATGGGCCACTCCTGAATACTAGATCTCGATCTTCCTTGGTTATGAACTCAAATATGAAGAAGCCTCTTCCGACTGCATAGCAAGTCACGTTATTCTTAAGTTGGGGCCTCCAGTTATGCTGGATCCAATCATATGTAGTTTTTTTTTAGGGCCAAAGGCCCATGAACTGTCTGACCAACCCCTTTTCATCCATAGCTAGGGCGATTTTCATTGGTTCTTCTTCAGGGAGATCTATTTCAGGTATGGCATATAGATTTTTGATGAACTTCGGGATCGATGGGACCTCCGTCTTCTTCCCTTGCTGGGCGACGGGCCTATTGAAGGCAGATTCAACAAATATCAGAGGGGGGGGAGGCGGTTCCACACCCCCAGGCACTCTCATGGCAGCAGATGGCCGCAACTTGTACTCAAGGGTGCGAGAGGAACCCTAGCGGTTCAATCACTTGAAAAAAAGAGAGAGAGGAGGAATGGTTGTTGAAATCTGGATGTTACATACACCCCCTCTTGTTTTAAACTTCATCCCAAAGTTTATACAATCTAAAAATGAAAACAATAAACATAACTACTACTAATCTATCAATCTAGCTTTCAAATAAATATGGAAACTGTTGACGCATTAGATGTGCATCCTCCCAAGTGGCAGAATGTGGACTATAACTGTCCCACTAGACCTTGACCTAATCAAACAATTGACATCGTAGTTGTCAAGTGTGATGGTCCAATATGCAGATTATCTCCTCTATGAGAGCACTCTCATATGATACTTGTAATGAACTCAAATCAATAACATCTGATGGATCTGAAATATAATGACCTAAAACTAAAACGTGAAACACATCGTGCATGCACCCCAAAGAATTAGGTAAGGCTAGTCGATAAGCCAAAGATCCTTTCTTTTCTATAACCTTGAAAGGTCCCACAAACCTTAGAGAGAGTTTAGCGCCATTTCTAAACTTAATCGAACTCTTATGCAGCTTCACCCGCAAGAACACTTTATCACCAACCTCATAACTGTGGTCTATTCGATGCATATCTGCATAAATATTTTGTCTGTCTTGTGCTTCCTTAATCCTTTTCTTTATGGTTCGCATCTGATCTTCCCTTTCCTGAATCACTTATGGTCCCACTAAGACCCTATCTTCTAGTCGATCTCAGCTCAAAGGTGTCCTACACGGTCGTCCATATAGAAACTCAAAAGGTGTCATCCTTATCAAACTATGGTAACTATTATTATACACAAATTCTACCAATGGTAAAAATCCTTCCCATCGTTTATGTTGATCCATCACATACATTCAAAGCATATTTTCTAGAATTTGATTCGTTCTTTCTGTTTTTCCATCAGTTTCGGGGTGATATGTTGTACTAAAATTTAATTGTGTTCCCAATGGCTCTTGGAAACTAGTCCAAAAACGTCCAATGAATATCGATCCTCAATCAGATATTATCTTCCTTGGTACACCATGCAATCTTACAATTTCATTAACAAAAATTCTAGCTATATCAAGTGCTTGATATGTCCTATGAACTAGAATAAAATGCGCACTCTTCGTCAAATTGTCGACAACTACGAAGATAGAATTGTGTCTCCTTCTCGTCAATGGAAATCCAACAATAAAATCCATCAATATGACTTCCCATTTTGATTCATGAATCACATGTGGCTGTAATAATGTCGTTGGATGTCTATGTTTAGCCTTCAATTGTTGACATTCAAGACATCTCGCCACATTGTTAACTATATCAGTTTTCATTTTGTTTTAAAGGAATAATGGCTTAAGACCTAGCCACATTTTCATGAATCCAGGATGGGCCATATACACTTCTCAATGAGCTTTGTTCAATATTAAATTTCACATTTCTTCATTTGGTGGTACATAAATTCTGCCATTATATCTTAATAGTCTGTCATTGTCCAAAGAATAACCCTCATATCTAGGTATCACCATGGTATGTTGTCTGATATTGTCTTTTACTTCCTTGTACCAATCGTCATCAATTTGTAATGCTAAAATATTTTCTTGAATGTTCGTTTTTAGTGGTATTACTGAGAAAATGTGTGGTCTCCAACTCAATGCATCTGTTGCTCTATTAATTATTCCTGTAATGTACTTGATTTCAAAATCATACTCACTTAAAAGATCTAACCAATGTCTTTGTCGTGTGTTCAAGTCACTCTGTGTAAAAATATGTTGTATCCACTATGGTCGGCTTTCAATTTGAATTTCCATCCAATAAGGTAATGTCTCCAAACTCGTAAGGCATAGACAATCACTAATAATTCCAAAACATGTGTTGCATAATTCTCTTCATGAATTCTTAGTTTCCTTGAAATATATGTGATAACTCGACCTTCTTGCATTAGTACTCCACTCAGTCCTTGTTGATATTATGGTAGCTATGGTAGGTATTAACCTCCACGTATAACCTTTGGCAAGACTAGAATATTTCAGGAAGCAAGAGAAACCCTAAAACATTGGATAATAACCTTAGGAGATAAGTTGGCTCAAGATAATATTTGATATTGATTTATTAGCCTCCAGAAAGAGAAGTCGGCCCAGTCAAGTGAGATAGAGAAGTATAAATAGAGGGTGATAGAGTTCATTTGTCACTCTGACACACACAACTGCATAAGACTAGTGGTGCGCAAGTTTGGAGAGGAACTACAGATGCAACTGCAACAACTGACATTTTGGTTTTGGATTGGGCTTTCTCTTGGTTATGGTTTGGAATTTCTACTTGGTCTTTGGTTATTCTTTCCTGGCGCGCTAGCCTTGGAGAAAGGTGCTCTACCTTGGTTGGCTATTGGATTGCTTCCATAATTATTTTGTCTATCAAGGTTAAGGTGCTTGAGGGTGGCCTTTGTGCCTATGGTTGGGTGACAATATTGCTATATTGTCTATGGAAAAATAAGCACATCCCTTTATTTCTAACAGGTTATGCGCCCACACTATCTTCAAACATTCTAACCATTGGAAGATATATTGGGAAGTTATTTTTTAAGCTCTTTATGGCACCAGTTACAGTTGCAACAAACCCTAACCCTTGTGTTCGGGCACTTATGGTGAATTATTTGAACTAATTCCTTAGCATCCTAGTGTGCCCTAGCCTAGCGCACTTCCCGGTACTCTCAGCGAGAAAAAATGTTAGGTTTGAATCTTTGGTCAAGGTCAAAGTCAAAGTTTGAATGGGAAAAGTAAAAGGTTGAATGGTCAAAGTCGAAATCAAAGGTTGACTTCTAGTCAAATTGATTTTGTGATCAAAGTTGAAATTTTGGAGTTTCTAGCTTGTTCTAATCATTGAATCTTTTGATTAAGTTTCTAATCTCTTCTTGTCAAGATGGTATCTAGTTTCAGATTGGAAGGCAAGTTGGATGATAATACAAGGATTCAAAGGTATGCACTTGTATATGTTATCTAAGTTATATCATCTATCAAAACATGAGTGTGTTTGCAGGGAAAGTACTAGAGATCTGGTCCAAGATGTAATCTTGGACTCAGTGCATTCAGAAGAACAAGTGCACCCTCCTTAACAATTAAGGCTTCAGGTTCCAAGTTTGATTAAATTGTTAAGCCTCAAATTTGTGTATATCAAAGGTGATAGTTACTACATTAAAAATTGTGAAAGCAGTCTTTGAAAGATTCTATTATTGCTAGGTGTAATGAATACTCGATTGCATATGAATACTATTGATATAGATGCTTATTATACTTATTTGAAAATATGAACTAACACCTACTCTAGGAGATATTTCTTATTCTTGTTCTCAGACTAGATCATCTTACTAATGCTACCAAGAAACTATCCTTCATATGAAAGATGTTGTATTGGAAACATTGTTGTTCTTGTTGTATCAGGGAGACTATTTCATGAATGCTATCATGAAGATGTCTTTCTAGGCAGGTACCCTTGAGAAATATGTTTGCGGAAGTTGTCATAGAAGAAGTTTATAAGGATAACATAATGCTTGCAACAACTGCCAGATGGGCAACAATCAGAACAGGCAGAAACAAACTTAAAGAAACCTAGAATATTCAAACTCGAAGGGAGTCAGAAATAAAAAGGAAACCAAAATAGGCTTGTGACACTTTGTAGAAAGAAAAGAGAGATGCAGCAGATGAAAGCATGGAATATCTCAGATGGAAGGATATGATCACATAATTCCAATAGAAGAGCATGCATATTTCTCATTCAAGCATGAAGTTGGGATTAGGAGGGAGCTAGTCCCCAATGATATGATCCATTGAAGAAGAATCTGTAAATACTATGAAGTATCCATCCATGTTATTCATTGGAAGTAGTAGCCATGATAAGCAACACATGTTCAATTTGACTCTAGAAGAAGTCTTCTTCGAAAAGAATCCTTGAATATCCTTGGTTTTCCATCTACATTTATGTTCCTATGGTAGAAGGTTGGAGCCTTCAAGAAAGAAGGGCATGCAATATGTATAAGATTCCATGGACTCCAACATTGACGATAAACATGAGGAAGGACATGAATATTCCAAGAAATAAAGAAAAGTCAGAACATCAAGATTCCAAGAAAGAAAGAAAAGTTAGAACAACCAATTGAACCAGTTTGAACCCACTAGAAGAAATCAAGCAGAAGGAATCGAAGGAAGTTGTTATGAAGAACAATGTATGAGAGAATTTAAGCATTGATAGATACAAGGTGGGACTCAGGGCTAGAGGGTTCTCCCAGTAGGAGGGAGTAGACTACAATGAAAACTTGTTCTAGTAACCAAATATACCTCTACTGGAGCCATTGTATCTCCTGCAATATCCATGGGTTGGATTTTGCACCAGATGAATGTAAATATTTTTCTTCTCAACAAAATAATTGAAGAAGAAGCGTATGCAAATGGAATAAGACCTTGTATCGATTCAAGAAAACTTGGCATAGAGCCTCTCATGTACAACAGAAGCATCGTGAAAACTTCCTATGAAAGAGGAAGTATATTGAAATGGTTCTTGAGAAGTCCAGGATGATGGATTGCAAATCCATGAAAACTCCCATGATGACATATCTGAAGAAGTTGAGAGACTATGATCTAGTAGACTCGTCTTTGTATCGACAATTTATTGGCTCGTTAATGTATACTCAGCCAAATATTTTCCTTGTGGGACGTTTGAGTTATGATATACAACTAGTACATGGATTTATTGATTCATATTGAGCAGGGAGTGCAGATGACATAAGAAGTGCTACTTGGATATGTTTTAGTTTGAGCTTTGCTATGATGTCATGGGCTAGCAGGAAACATAATTCTATTGCACTGAGCACTATAGAAGCAGAGTATATATCACTTTGTGATACTTGTATAGAAGCAATGTGGCTCTGTAAGTTGGTTTCTAGATTGATTGATCATGTGTTGAATTCGACTACGATATATTATGATGATCAGAGCTATGTGAAGCTTTCATAGAACCTGGTGTTCCATGACAGGTCGAAGCACATTGAGATCAAGCATTATATTCTTTGTGATAAGGTTTAGAGGGGAGAAGTGGTTCTCCAATATATCTCCACAGATGAGCAAATGACAGATATTTTGCTAAAGCCTTTTTCCAAGATGAAAAGCTTGTGTACTTAAGGGACAAGTTGGGGCTCGTGGAGACGACTTCCTTATTGAAAAAGGAAGTGATTACTCCCAAGTTGGGAGGGAGAACAAATATGTTATTGATTTATGGACAGTCATTTTCCAGTTCAGAAAATGGTCTAAGTTGGGTAGTTCCTTTCTAGTCCGGAAAGTGGTTCAAGATTTCTGATGGACAAGCATTTTCCAGTTTGGAAAATGGTCCAGATCAGACAATCATTTTCGTAATGAAAATGGTTCGATAGATTGTTGATGTACCATAGACAATGATTCCCCTTGTGGCCAATGTGGGGGAATGGTCTAGGACAATCATTCTTCTTGGAAATGACTCTAAGTAGTGGTCAAGTAGAATGGTTTGCCACGCCAGGCAGTCATTCTTTCGAAGTTCACAGTTGTGAGTAGTTTCGAAGAATAGTCCATTTTGGAGGTTGCTGTAGGATAATCATTTCCATAGGAAATGGTTCGGAAAGTCATTCCTTAGGGAAGAATCATTCCCTCCAGGTTGCACTGTGATTAGTGTCGAAGGAATGGCCCAATTAGGTGAATGGACTAGGTTTAGAAATCAGGGACATGCATTCCCTAGGGAAGACTCATTCTCTTCAAGTTGCACTATGATTAGTGCCGGAGGAATGGCCCACTTAGGTGAATGGTCCAGGCTCATAAATTAGGGACAATTATTATTCTATGCTTGGGAAGAATAGTCCAAAGAGCCCATGGTTGATGTTTTACCTTCTGAGGGAAGATTCTCTTTCATATATCACAGATGTGAGTAGAAGAATGGCCCAGATGACTCAGGTTGTATCACGATATTGTGTATGTAGGTTGATCTCAGATGATATGATTGTTGTAGAGACTGTATGTCTCTGGATAGTAGATGTATGCTACTGTGGTGGATGAGATCCACTGGTAGTGACTGTGTGTCACTGGTTAGTAGCTGTGTCCTACTAGGTTTGGTTGTGTACCACTAGATAGTAGTTGTGTACTACTATGGATAGACACGGTTGTGTTCTATTGGATGGAATTGTTTTGATTACCATGGAGACTATCACTAGTGTTGGAGATGATTTCCATCTAGATGGATAGTCAGTGTGTTTATGGACAGACATTCTCCAGGAGGACAATGGTCAGGCAGGACTGATTATTGGTGGACAAACATTCTCCTTATGGAGAATGGTCCAAGTTGACAGATTGTTGATGTACCATGGACAACTATTCTTCTAGGAAATATGTCTGGATTAGAAGAATGACCCATCTCCTTGAATTCATAGTAGTGACCAGAGTGGAGAGATTGGTACAAGACATACTTTTTCCTTGAGTTCACAGTAGTGGTCGGAGGGAAAATGGTACAGGACAATCATTCTTCTAGGATGTATGTCCGGATTAGAAGAATAGTCCTTGTATCCCATGGCATGGCTTCCAACAGAGTAGAATAATGGTTCTTGTATCACTCTATGGAGTGAGCGACTTATTCAGAATCATGCCTGATTACTCAGATGGAGTATGGATTTGAGAGATGATGCAGTTGATGCTATCAGATGATACTAATAGTGATGATGTTTCTCGTGAGTTGATCTACGTGATCATGGGATATCATGTGTGGCTATGATGATGTTACTGGTTGAATGGTCTGTTTGTTCTCAAGATCATTACCTTTAATACCTACCTATATAAGAGGGAGTGTTGATATTATGGTAGTTGCGGGATGTATTAACCTCCAGATATAACCTTTGATAAGACTAGAATATTTTGGGAAGCAAGAAAAACCCTAAAACGTTGGATAATAACCCTAGGAGACAAGTCAAATCAAGAGAATATTTAATATTGAGTTATTATACTCCAAAAAGAGAAGTCGGCCCATTCAAGTGAGATAGAGCAGTATGATTAGAGGGTGCTAGAGCTCATTTTTCACTCTCACACACACAACTACATAAGACTAGTGGTGCACAAGTTTGGAGAGGAACTCCAGTGGCAACTGCAGCAATTGGCATTTTGGTTTTGGCTTAGACTTCCTCTTGGTTATGGTTTGGAATTTCTGTTTGGTCTTTGGTTATTATATCTTGGTGCGCTAGCCTTGGAGAAAGGTGCGCTACTTTGGTTGGTTGTTGTGTAACAACTGTTGGATTGCTTCCAGAATTATTTTGTCTGTTAAGGTTAAGGTGCTCGAGGGTGGCCTTTGTGCCTATGGTTGGGTGACAATATTGTTATATTGTTTATGGAAAAATAAGCACATCCATTTATTTTGAACAGTCCTTCCTTGGATGAGTCAGTGCATACTATGAATTTATTTTTCATATCAGGAAATTTCAATATCGGTGTTGTTGTTAATAGTTCTTTAAGCTTCTAAAATGCTTCAACACATTTCTCTGACCATATGAATTTCTTATTCCTCTTTTGCAATTCTGTAATTGGATTTGCTATTTTTGAAAATCCTTCGACGAAGCATATATAATAACCTTCTAATTCCATAAAGCTATGTACCTTTTGCACGTTCATCAGTGTTGGCCATTCCATAATAGCCTCTATATTTGTTGGATCCACAAGGATACCTTCTCCAGAAATAATGTGTCCCAAATAGTGAATCTTTCTCTGATAAAATGAACATTTCGACAACTTTTCGTACAATTTGTTTTCTCTTAAGAACTGCAAAACTAATCTCAGATGTTCATCATGATCCTCCCTTGTACGAGAGTAAATTAATATATTATCAATAAATACCTTTACGAACTTGCCCAAGTATTCGTGGAACACTCCATTCATTAAAATCATGAATACACCAGGGGAATTTGTCAAACCAAATGGTAATACAGTAAATTCGTAATGTCCAAATATTTTTTTAAACATCGTTTTAGGAGTGTCTTCCTCTTTGATTTGGAATTGGTGATATCCCAATCTCAAATCAATCTTTGAAAATATTGTCTCCCCCTTCATTTGATCAAATAAGTCATCAATTCTCGGTAACGGGTATTGGTTCTTGATCGTGGCTTTGTTTGATTGACGATAGTCAATGCAAAGTCTCCACAATCCATCCTTCTTTCTTACAAAAATTACTGGTGCACCCCACGATGATACACTTGGACATATAAGTCCCAAATCTAATAACTCTTTCAATTGCATCTTTAACTCTTTCAATTCAGGCTTCGACATCCGATATGGCGTTCTTGCAATTGGTTATATTCTAGGTTTTAGATCTATAGTGAATTCTGATTCTCTTTCCGACAGTACACCCGGTAGTTCCTCAAGAAAAATATCAACAAACTCTGGTACTAAAGTCTTCCAATCTTTATGTGTCGTATGTGTCACCCTTTTCCTTAAGAGATAAAATTACATACAACTTACATCCTTTGCGCATATTTTTCTCCATTTGTAGGGAAGTGATAAATCTTAGCGATGCTCCTTGGTTTCTTCCTACAATTACTCTATTTTTTCCTAAATCATCAACTAAGCTTAAAATTTTTGTCTTATAGTTAAGTATCTCACTGTGTAATTCTAACCAATCCATCCCTATCATAATGTCATATGATCCCAAGGTTGTGACAAAAGGGATACACTAGCGACGAATTCACCCAAATTAATAATACAATCTTTAACCTTTCCTCCAACATTTTGCTTAGATCATGATGCCAATTCTACATATCTAAGCTCGTCTTGTTTGACTGTCTTCACCTTAATTATTTTGAGCTCAAAACTAGAAATGAAACTCTTAATAGCACCTGGATCTATCAAAATACAAAATTTTTGATTTGATATCATACCTGAAGTCTTGAGCACTGTAGACTGATGCTCAACTTGGCGGTTATTCATCGCTACATGAATCCTATGGGCCTTGACCAGATCTCCTACTATCATCTGTCTTGTTGATCCAGTAGCTCTCTCCTTCTTGATAGGACAATATCTATGATAGTGGAGCTCTCTAGAAGTCCAACATATGTTCTTAGGGTCAGTGCTCCTAGTTTTAGAGGAAGAATCTGCTGGTCTAGGGTTTTGAGGCCCCGATCTGTTTTGTGGAACATATCTATATTGTTGTTGTTGTTGAGGACGATGCAGCTACTGCTACGGTGGTGCTCTATACAAAGTCCTTTGTTTGGAAGTCTGTTTGCGTGGTGTTGAAAATACAGGTCCTTTGGGTGTATCACGGTGCCTAGAAGTATGTCTAACGAATGTCTGTTGCTGCGATGCTCTATGTGGAATCTGTCCTGTCTGTCTAAAATAATTCCTACCCCGACCCCCACTGTTAAATTCCTCCTCAGTGATAAAATATTTCTGTACCTCATCGTGCAAAGTTTGAGGCATCAAAATCCTCACCTTATCACGAATGTTGTAGTTGAGACCAAAAACAAACTTATTCACCTTTAACTTTTCAGTGTTCAAGTGCAGAGCATATTTGAGCAACTCCATAAATCTATACTCATACTCAGGTACCGTACGACTTCCCTATCGTAAGGCATTGAATTCATCGAGTTGGCACTTAATGAACTCATCAGATAGGTATCTCTCTCGAAATCATTCCTTGAACAATTCCCAAGACACATCTTCAATGACCATATTTAGTTGTGGTAAGAGTGTCTTCTACCAAAGAAGCACACTCCCTTTCAAATGGAAGATCGCCATGTGGAATTTCATGTTGGAGGTATAATATCACAATGCAAAACACATTGCCATATTCTCCAACCAAGCTTTGGAGGCTAAACCGCCCATGGAACCCCAGAAATCGAGAATTTTTACCTTCTCGAGTTCTCTATGAACACTACCACTAGATACAATAGGGCATTGTGAACCCTCAATGGATGCATATCCTATGTCCTCATCACAATCAAGGTGATTTATCAATGCCTCTGAAATCCTTTGAAAAGACCTCATCATACCCATGACATCGCCAATTGCAACATGCTCTTGCTCGACAATATGCTCCTCTGTGTGTGGAGTAGATCCCTTGGGTGTAGGTGTACTTGGAGGAGACAAACCTCTTCCTCCCACACCCCGACGTCTACTCATTCTCCATCTTCTAACCATGATACCTTCCATAAAACAATTTCAATTTATATTAGTAATACATTTTAATTAAATAATTTGCATTGGAAGTCATAATGAGTCCTTTGTGACAGAGTAGAACCCTGCTCTTATACCATATGTAACGACCCTATTGATTTAATCATGAAGAGTAAGCATACACAAACGAATATAACATTAATTAGATAATCACAGAGTAACTTTACAATTCAGGAAACTAAATTCAACATTATAAACATGTAAATAAAGTAATACATCACCTACGCAAAAATACAAATTTATTTAATCAAGATCTAATTAATGCTCTAATACTAATTATAAATGATTCTATCTAGTGTAGCAATAAGGTGTACGTGTATATTCATCTATATACCTTACCTAAGGTTGTGCAACTTGCACATTATTTTCTTTATGCCGAAAATGTGGGTCGTAATTTATATTCCAATAAAATCATTAATTTAAATCATTAAATCCATTTCACTTTCTATTTCATTAATGCAATTATAATTTTATAATGCAAATATTATATATATATATATATATATATATATATATATATATATATATATATATATATATATA
>JASDQU010010218.1:147136-186063 GCA_032191745.1 Picea mariana
TATTTAAAAAAAAAGGGGTTTTTTCATTAACAAATCTATTTTTGATAGAAAAATGTTTTTTTTTTCCCTTAAAAAAAAAAATAGAAAATTGAGTTTTTTTGCTTTAAAGAAAAAAAGAAACATGTATGTGGAGTTTTTTTTTCAATTTATTTATTTTTAATGTAAATTTAAAAAATAAAATAAAATTGGTTAATAAATAAAATACCACTTTTGATTTACAAGCTAATTTGAAGTTCTTTGTTCGGGATAGTATGAGTGATCAGGGTGATTGTTTCAATTAAGTCGCAATTTTAACTTAAAAAATAAGAAGGGTTATACCCGTAGTATCACTTTTCGATTTGAAGGTCAATTTTATGCAATGATATTGTTGTCAAGACAATGATCGGGGCGATGTTTCAATTAAGTCACAATTTTAACCACCCTGCAAAATAGGGGAGCTACCAGTAGCGCCATTTTTTGAAATGGGGGTTGATTTTGGTGTTTTTGACATAAAAATATGGATTTTTTGCACCATAGTTCTCGTTTTGAGGTCACAGTTTTCATTAAGTCAGTAACTTTGTTTTGCTTGGTGGGTGGATTTGTCAACTAGATTTTTTGTTTTCTCCTACAACAGTGTCCACCCTTGCCTAATTCCACAGAAATCATGGCTCAATCAACAAGATTAGTTGGAAAAAAGTCAAAGGAAATGAAGGAATGCCACTGTTGGTGTTTCCCTCCCTCCTTCAACTTCATCACCCTCTCCTAATGTTCTATATTCTACAAGTGCAACTTCTAATTTTGAAAAAAACATTATTGTAGAAAGACAATAGACTTAAAAGAGTAAATATCCATTGTGGAAGTATGCTACAAGACATCAAGGGCGCAAGGCCAAGTTAGAGGGCAGAGGGAATGTTCTTTCGACACGTGATTTCTTCCATAATCAATTTAAGAGCACCTACTACCGAAGTAAGGGCCATTTATTGAGCCAACCTTGTGGACTTGGAGTATGCAAATTAATGAGTGCATCCAAATGAAAATAATTCGAAAGAGATGACAATGTTGGCTTGGGAAAGGTGGAAACATCAAGTAGAAAAAAAAACAATGAAGATTCTCTTCCATTCTTGAGGAACTCATCTAGCAAATTTCAATTTGGGAGTGGAAGTGCAATTCAACCAACAAGAAAGACAATAGTTAGTCCAATGAACGAGATGTTTCAGGAAGAGGTGATATGTTATTGATCTTACCATATTGGGTTTTTTATCCATCTCAACTTCATTTAATTTAATGTTGCATGCTCTCCTTTGTTTATTGAGATGTGTCGAGCTCTACTTGATTGGGCTCCAACCATATATGTGTAGATTTTTAATGACAAAAATCAACAAATGAAGTTTTTGTCATACACTTAGCAACCTAGAGATAATTGTCTTCATAAATTTCATAAATGCCTTAAACCTACATTCAAAAATTACCATAAGCAGAAATACACATTGCTAAGCAAAATATGCAACGGAAATAACACAGTGGACGACAACCCATAACACACAGAAATTTAGGCAAATGCCAGGGAAAACCCCAATGTGGGGAAACCCAACGAGAGAGAGAGAGAGAGAGAGATCTATTATTCAGCTTCAAGAAAGTACATATCAACAGCAAAATAACATTTCCAGCCAAGGAAAATACCTCGCAGCACCAAAATTGTCCCACAGAAATCTGCCTCGTTTTCCATGCCAAAATCGTATTTATGTACAACCTCCTTCGTACCTCGTTTTTTGTGCCCATAGTTTGTTGTACGGATTATTTCGTACGACCCAGAAACAACCACAAAAACTCTGAAATCCGCCTTGAAAATCATGCCCGAAATGCCTCGATTTCCATGCCAAATTTGTATGGTTGTACGGACTATACAGATCCGTACAATATGGCCTCCCACAGCAGAAAAATATTTCGGCCCAAAAATCACATAATTTTTTTTTCAGGAATCGTGTCATCTTTGTTGCTCACTTTTTTCTCTCAAGCATACTCAGAAAATCTCTCTCAATCTCCTCTCGATGTCTTCTCAACATTCGACATATCTTGCACACTACCCAATGCATTATTTAATAATCTGAAAATGACATTTCCCCCCCAAAGTGTCTTTTCACCTTCCCCAACCCTGAATCCAAAGGCCAAGATTAGATCTTGCCTTTTTCAAGATCAAGGGTTGTGATCCATTCCCTCCAAAATGTCTCATTTAAATTAAAGTGATTTTCACTTTATTACATAAGTGCTTTATGAAAATAAAGTCACTTTAAAAATAGACATAAGAACTTTATGAAAATAAAGTCACTTTAAAAATAGAAGGTACACTTTATTAAAAAGTCGGTTTAATAAAAGAACCACTTAAAACAACTTTATAAAAACTATTACAAAGTTAAGTGCCTAGTAGTGTAAATATTAAGGTAACATCTGCATACAAGACAAAACATGCGGAGTACCTCCCAAGCTAAAAATCTAACACTCCCTCTTAGCGAGGGATGTACTCGCCACCATCTCCATCATCTGGTCCAATCACACTGTGCTCTGTAGGAGCTCCCTATGAACCCGAAGCCATCCACAACACCTGCACAGAACTCGAACTAGAAGATCTTCTCCTGGAAACCTCCCGAAACCCTGAGCTCACTTCATCTTGAGCATTGGTTCGATCAACCTGGCTAAGCCTCATGTCAGTGCTCAAAAGAGACTCGCTCTCTTCTCTCGGAATACAAGACTGTATCCTTGGCACCACTGTAGTCTCAGAAGCCTCCTCACGCTCCTGATCTGACGTTGAATCATACATCAAAGGCTGTCCTCTCAACATATACAACCCGTTCACCCAGTTGTTGATCAACTATAGCTCTACCGGGTCCACTCCCTACCTGTAGATAAAGACATGTTCCCTCTTAAACAATACACAATATCCTACATCCTCCAAGGCTGAGACTGAGAGCAAGTTAACACTCAACCCTAGAACAAAGAGAACTCCATCAATCTCCAAGAGTTCCCCAAACTCGAGTTGGAATCTGACATTCCCAACTCCACGTACAACTCTTGCCATACCACCTATCGGCCAGGACCAATCTCTACGAATTCTAGGAATACTCGCCAGATTCCTGTCATGTGGCTAGAGGCTCCACTGTCCACAATCCATCTGATATCACCTCCAAATCCTCCACTGTCGACACTGGAAACTAGGGTCACCAAAGAAAATTCCCTGTCGAACTTTGAAGCAAAGTCCTCCATGGTTGTTGTAGCAGATGTCTTAGGCCCCTCTGACTCCTTCTTCTTCTTCTTCCTCTGAGGACAATGAGAGGCAAGGTACCCCAACTGGTTACAACAATAGCATCTGACTTTACTCAAGTCCCTTCCAGAACTTCCTTTCTTCTTGCTCTTTGTCGCAAGAGCAACTTTCTCATCAGTTTTGTCTATCTTATGTTCACTTCTCTAAGATCTTTCTTGGATCTCCTCCTGAGTGAAATCATCCCATAGTCTACTCCAATCTGGTAGATTCTCACATCCCACCACGCACTTCACGAAGACTTCCCATTCTTTGGTGAAGCCATTTAAGGCTATCCTCACCAGCTTAGAATCTGTAATGACCTCTCCAACAACTACAACTCGTCTTCAACTTGAGCCACCCGGGTAAGATAAGAAGAGACATTATCCTCCTCGCCCATCTTGGTATCATGCAACTTAGCCTCCAAGGCCATCTTCCGGTTCTTGTTCTTCGCCATGAACAAGTTCTTAAGTGCATCCCACATCTCCTTGGCAGTCTTTTTCTCAGCCAAGTGTGGGATAAGGTGATCCTTCACCCCATCTAGAATAATCCTCTGAGCTTTGGCTTCCTTGGTCTCATGCAAGTCCAAAGCAACAGGATATGTTGCGGGAGTTGCTACAACAAAGTTGACATAGCTATAAATTTTGTTCTCCTTGAGAACGACTGACAATCGGACCTTCCACTGCAAATAGTTGGAAATGCCATCCAATCGATCCTCATATCTAATGCTTGCAACCATATTCTCTGTCACAACTCAAGGAAAACAATCACACCCTTTTGCCCAAAAGTCACAATGCCCACTGTCAGAGACAAACCTCTGATACCATTTAGATTTTTAATGACAAAAATCAACAAATGAAATTTTTGTCATACACTTAGCAACCTAGAGATAATTGTCCTTATAAATTTCATAAATGCCTTAAACCCACATTCAGAAATTACCATAAACATAAATACACACTGCTAAGCAAAATATGCAGTGAAAATAACACAGTGGACAGCGACCCATAACACACAGAAATTTAGGCAAATGTCAGGAAAAACCCCAATGTGGGGAAACCCAATGAGAGAGAGAAAGAGAGATATTATTCAGCTTCAGGAAAGTACATATCAGTAGCAAAATAACATTTCCAGCCAAGGAAAATACCTCACAGCACCAAATCTGTCCCACATAAATCTGCCTCGTTTTTTGTGCCAAAACCGTACTATTGTACGACCTCATCTGTACCTCATTTTTCATGCCCATAGACAGTTGTACGGACTGTTCCGTACAGTCCAAAAAAACCACAAAAATTCTAAAATCTGCCTCGAAAATCGTGCCCGAAATGCTTTGATTTCCATGCCAAATATGTACGACTGTACGGAATTGTATGGACTGTATGGATCCGTACGGTACGACCTCCCACAGCAAAAAAATATTTTGGCCCAAAACTCACAAGAATTTTTTTCTCAGGAATCGTGCCCTCTTTCCTTGGAAAACGTGCCTTCTTTGCTGCTCACTTTTATCTCTCAAGCATACTCAGAAAATCTCTCTCAATCTCCTCCCGATGTCTTCTCAACATTCGACATATCTTGCACACTACCCAATGCATTCTTTTATAATCTAAAAATGACATTTTCCCCCCAAAGTGTCTTTTCACCTTCCCCAACCCTAAATCCAAAGGCTAAGATTAGATCTTGCATTTTTCAAGATCAAGGGTCATGATTCATTCCCTTCAAAATGTCTCATTTAAATTAAAGTGATTTTCACTTTATTACATAAGTGCTTTATGAAAATAAAGTCACTTTAAAAATATAAGGTACACTTTATTAAAAAGTCACTTTAATAAAAGAACCACTTAAAACAACTTATAAAAATTATTACAAAGTTAAGTGCCTGGTAGTGTAAATATTAAGGTAACATCCGCATACAAGACAAAACATGCAGAGTACCTCCCAAGCTAAAAAGATAACAGTATGTGCCTTCTAGTTCAAGGAAGGTTAGAACCACATTGTTGGTTAATGCAAAGAAGGAGATAGATGAAATCTTAGAGCCTATTAAATCAACATGGCCCTCATCCGGTGTTAATATTGTTTTTGATGGATGGACAAAGGGAACACACCATTCACTCATCAATTTCAAGGTGTCTTCCTTAAATGGACCCTTTTTTTTTAAAGCAATGGATGCTCTTCGAAAATACAAGGATGCACAATATATGGGTGAGTTGTTCACTAAAGTAATTGAAGATGTAGGTGTTGATTATTGTGTGTAAATTATTACAAATAATACACCTGTTTGCAAGGTTGCTAGCATGATTGTGGAAGTTAAATATCCACAGATATTTTGGACACCCTGCATTGTTCATTTTTAAAATTTAGCACTTAAATCTATTGCTTCGGATGTAACATGGATGGGAAGTCTTGTTGAGAATGCACGCCATATCCACAATTTTGTATAAAACTATACTAATGCCCTCACAATCTATAAAGAGTACACACATCTATCATTGTTGAAGATTGTAGATACTTGGTTTTCCTCTTCATTTATCATGCTTAAGAGGTTGAGGGAGGTCAAGACCGCTCTTGGGTCCATGGTTATTTTAGAGTTTTGGACTTTTTGGAAAAAGACAAATCAAGCTTTCTTCAAAAAAGGTCAAGGATACAATTTTATATGATAGTTGGTGGGAGAGGGTAGGTCTTACCATTAATTTCATGGACCCTATCATCTCTTTGTTGCGGTTTGTAGACACAGACCAACCCATCCTAGGAAAGGTTTGTGAGGGGTGAGATTCCATGATTGAGTTCATGAAGACCATTATTTTACAGAATGATTGCCTCAAGTATGGGACGTCAACATAGACCTTATTCACCACCATACAATATATTCTTATTAACAAGTGGAATAAGAATTGCACACCCTTGCATTGTTTGGCTCACTCATTGAATTCCAAATACTACAGTAATGATTTGCTCGATGGTGGGCCTTCACACATATTCCCTTCTCGCATGGATGGTGAGATTTCATAGGGTAGGAAAGATTCATTTAGACAGAAATATCAAGATAAAGCATCCCTTTAAGAGGTGGAGGAGGGATTCGTAGACTTTTCCATTGGCATTGGGAGATTTGGAGGCTATGATGTGCTTAAAGACACATGGCCTAAGAAGCCATATGCTTGGTGGGCAACTCATGGGGTAGTATGCCCTCATCTACAACAATTAGCCATGATGCTCCTCTGTCAGGTTACTTCATCCTTTTATCACGAGAGGAATTGGAACACATGAAAATTTGTACAATTTGAAGAAGATCAATCTTGAGCAGTCCATGGCAGAGACAATGGTGTATGTGCACACCAACCTCTATCTTATTTATAGGTAGAGGGAGTGGTTGAAGGGAAATACAAAGATGTGGGATGTTTTTCTTGATAATATGGGTTTGGACAACAATGTTGAGTTGGCATTAATGCCAACTTGGATATTAATGGGCCAATGCTAGAGCCAGTCACTTTTGATGATGGTGATCCTCTTGAGAAAGAGGAGAGAGCAGTGATAGTGATGTTGATTTTAATGATTATGGCATGCAGAACCACTGAGAGTCATAATTCATGAGCTAACGGATTCTTCCATCTACGGTTATAGTATTTACCTTATTTTGTATTTGCCATTGGCATTCCATCTATAGTATGAATGACTTAGTATATATGCAATACATTTTGAGTTTGATAACTTAATAAGAAAACTGCAACTTATAGTTCTAATTTCTTATGTATTTATCATTTGATAATCATTTATGTAATACTAATAAGTAATAACTCATTGAATTTGTATTATATAAATGCTTTAGTTTCTAACAAAAAATTGAATCTTTTTATATATATAGATAAACAATATCTTTTGAAAGTCTATCTCTAATCTTCATAAAAGATAAAAGATATTAGTAAATTTATGGTTTGAGATTTACAAGTATGCATCAATAAAAGATATTAATAAAAAATTAAATAGTTGTAAAATAAATTATAGTACAATTACTGAAATATATTATGATAATAAATGAGATAATTTTCTAATAAAAAAAGTAAAAAAAGAATTATTCAATAAACTTAACTTATAAATTAAGACAAAATGAAAATCAATCTTTGAACTCCATTAACTTAACTTAATGTAAACATTTTTTTAAACTATATTCTAAAATATATTGCAAGGAAGTGTATGAAGTTAATGAGCATTAGTTATTTAAATAAAATTCATAATTCAAAATGAAAAATGATTTTCATAGTTAAAACTCAACTATGACTTCTTATACACTACACTGGTGGAGAATTGCAACAAACACTTTCAACTTTACAAATGGGTGGTGGGGATTTTGAATATGCAGATGAAAAAAATAGATATTTTATATTTCAAATAAAAATCAAAATATACATTAAATAATTTTTAAACAATTCAAAAATATATATGTATAAGTTTATAACTTTCAATTAATATTGTCAATTTTACACTCAATTTTTACAAATACTTCATAAACAATTCAAAAATATATATGTATAAGCTTATGACTTTCAATTAATATTGTCAATTTTACACTCAACTTTTACAAATACTTCAACTGATTACAAAAAAATAACCATACATTCAAAGTATACTTTAGATGCAAGTCTGAATACTATCACAACAATATAAATATTTTCTATTACTGACCTCTACCACACCATAAAGGTCTGATCAAAACACAATACAATTATTAAAATAAAAAATATTACACACCAAATTAACATTACATTACACAGCAATAAAATAATCAATCTTATCGTTGGCCCGAAACTTCAAGAAAATGAATGCAATCAAATTAAAGTTGATGGATATTGTTGTATTTGTAAATGCAGAAAAACAAATATCATATAAGACAATCAATAAATACGCAGACAAGAAACACAGAGATTTATGTGGTTCACCCAAACGTTGGGCTACGTCCACCAAGCATAGGTATTGCTTGTCTTATTATTTAGATCAAGAAGATTACAACAACTCACTCACTCACCTCATCATTACACTATTTCCTCAATTCCCCTTTATGCCTCTACGGGTTTACATCAATAATGAACAGAATTAGATTARTTACATAACCATTTTCTAAAATTGTGCGTTCATACCAAATTGGTAGATTTGATTGAACTACTACAAAATAGGCTCCACTAAATCTTCTCATATCTACCAAATCTGGGAAATTCGTTGGCATATTCAACAATCTCCACCTTGACAACAATTAACCTGATACCTTGTTCCTTCCTTTTGTTCATCACCTTTTCTGCAAGCCAAGAGAAGCTAAGAACCATCGTAGTTTCTCTAACAATACTGGTTTTGTGAACATGTCTGTGCAGTTCTCTTTTGTATGCACTTTCTCAAAAGAGACTCCACCTTCATCGACGACCTGTCTTACAAAATGGTACTTGATAGGTATATGTTTTGTTTTACTGTGGTAGGCTGGATTCTTAGCCAAGTGAATAACACTTTGGCTATCACAGAGTAACTTTACTTTGTTATGCATCCTTCCAAACTCACCAAACAAACCTTTCAACCAAACTGCCTCTTTGCAAGCATGTGAAGTAGCTACGTATTCTGCTTCTGTAGTGGATAAAGAAACAATGTTATGTAGCTTTTACATCCAACTAATAGCTCCACCTGCAAGAGTAAAGACATACCCTGAAGTCGACTGTCTCTTGTCCAAATCACCTGCAAAATCAGAATCCACATATCCACAAACTATCTCACGACCACTGTCATAGGTGATACAGTAATCACTTGTTCCCCTCAAATACCGAAGCACCCATTTCATTGTTGCCCAATGCTCTTTACCTGGATTTTCCATATACCTACTGACAACCCCAACTGCATGTGAAGTGTATGGCCTTGTACTGACCATCGTATACATTAGACTTCCTACTACATTAGCATATGGTATTCGAGACATATATTCATTTTCTTCTTTTGTACTAGGAAATAAACTTGAATAAAGCTTAAAATGGGAAGCCAAAGGGACTGAAACTGGTTTCACATCGTTCATACCAAACCTCAAAAGTATCTTCTCAACATACTTCTGTTGTGACAACCAAAGCTTACCATTCCTTCTGTCTCTGAATATCTTCATGCCCAAAATCTGCCTTGCTGCTCCTAGATCTTTCATATCAAACGTCCTAGCCATCTGAGCCTTTAACATGTTGATCTCAGTTATGATTTTGCTTGCTAAAAGCATATAGTCAACATACAATACTAAGATAATGAATATGCCATTATTCAATTTCTTAAAGTAGACACAATGATCATACTCACTCCTTGTATAATTCTATCTCTCCATGAAAGAGTCAAATTTCTTGTACCATTGTCTGGGCCACTGCCTCAGACCATACAATGATTTCTTGAGCTTGCAAAAAAATTTCTTGTTGTGATTCTGAATGAACCCTTCAGGTTGTTCCATGTAAATTTCTTCATCCAAATCTCCATGTAAGAAAGCAGTCTTAACATCTAGTTGCTCCAACTACAAATCAAGCAATGCAACTAATGTTAACACAATTCGAATTGAAATAGTCTTTACAACTAGTGAAAAAATCTCATGAAATTCAATACCTTCTTTCTGAGAATATCCTTTCACAACCAGCCTTGCTTTGTACCTTTCCACTTTATCATCAACACCCTTCTTTAGCTTGTAGACCCACTTGCAACCTACAGTTTTTCTGTCTCTTGGAAGTTCTACCAGGTCCCATGTGGCGTTCCTCTCTAATGCCTTCATTGCTTCTTTTCATTTATCACTGTTAGAACCCTTCACAGCTTCATGATAGCACGAAGGTTCATCATCGTTAGTACTTAAAAAAACTGACGAAACAAAATCATCATACCTTCTTGGAGGATTTATGACTTGCGTAGACCTCCTTAGGGAAGTTTGTGGCCCATCCACATTCTATTGATTTTTATCATCAACCATGTCTTCCTCTGCAGGAAACTCTTCATGAACATCTTCAGAAACTTGTTCATGTTTGCTTTGACCTGTATTTGAACTGGTTTCAAACTGAATCTATTAATACTTAGGTACTTCTTCCTGTTTCATTTGAACATCTACACCTGATTTGATAAGAGATGATTCATCAAATATTACATATCTGTTAATGGTGATCTTGTGGGTAGTAGAACCCCACAACCTGTACCCCTTAATACTATCACCATATCCAACAAAGATAAGCCTTTTTTTTATTTTGGATCTAATTTAGAACGTTGATGTTTTAGAATTAGAGCATAGGCTTCACAACCAAAAACTTTAAGATTAGGATAATTACAAGGATGACATGTCCATACCTCTTCTGGAATTTTGCACTCTATTGTTGTTGATGGTGATTGATTCACGAGATAACAAGTTGTAGTCACTGCTTCTGCCCACAATTCCTGCTGCAAGTTGGCGTTACTAAGCATACTCCTTGCTCTCTCTAGAAGAGTCGTGTTCATGCATTCAACAACTCCATTCTGCTGAGGAGTATAGGCAGTGGTTTTATGTTTATCGATCCCAAACTCCTTGCAATAGTTCTCAAATTTCATTGACGTAAATTCACCACCATTATCAGTTCTTAAACATTTAATGGATCTACCAGTGCTATTTTCCACTAAAGCTCTAAACTACTTGAAAACTATAAATACATTAGCCTTACTTTTCAACATATAGACCCAAACCTTTCTAGAGAAACCATCTATAAAAGTTACAAAATATGATGATCCTCCATATGAAATAGTAGGGGATGGTCCCCAAACATCAGAATGGATATAATCAAGGATTCATTCACTGGTGTGTCATCTAGTTTTAAATCTTTGCCTATTATGTTTTCCATAAATACAGTGCTTGCAAAAATCTAACTTTAAAGACTTTAGCCTAGGAAGTAACTTGTGATCAGTTAATACCTTTAATCCTTGTTCGCTCATATGACCCAACCATTGATGTCACAGTTGAACATAATCATTGTCCTTCTTAGATACCAATGTTGCACGATCTGACTCAGTTTTTCCTTCTAACATAAACAAGTTACCAACCTTCTTCACTTTCATAACCAGTAGGATTCCTTTGTAGACCTTCATAACTCCACCTTGAACAATACTCTTATATCCTCTAGTATATAAGACTCCCAAAGAAATTAGGTTCTTCCTAAGCTCAGGTACATGTCTCACATCAGTTAGTATTTTAACAATTTCATCAAACAACTTAATTCGAATGCTACCAATTCCCACAACTTTACACGAGATATCATTTCCCATGTAAACTATTCCATCATCTATAGACTGGTAAGTAATAAACTAGTGTCTATGAAGACATGTGTGATTTGAAGCACTAGAATCTAATAACTATTGTTGATCATGACGTGAACCAATACTAATTGATAAAACTTTATCAGTCATACCTGAACCTGTTGTTGAACCCGTTTAAGTTGCATTTGATTCCTTCGTCTCTTTTGGAGAGTCTTCTTTGGAGGCTTGTTGTCGCTTCCAACAATCCTTCTTCAGGTGTCCAGATTTGCCACAAAACCAACACTTAAGCTTGCTCTTTTTTCCCTTGGACTTTGACCGAGAGAAATCCCTTTAACCTTGTCCTCTTTCTTTAGGTATGCCTCTGATCACCATTGCCTCAGATGTAGAGGTTCCTAAATTGGATTTCTTCCTTGTTTCCTCAGACAGTAAAGCTCCAACAATATCACCAAAATCAATACTTTCTGTTGAACTGAAACTAATAGAAGTAACAAAATGATCCCATGATGCAAGCAAAGAACATGATAATGTAATTGCCTTATCTTCAGATTCGAATTTCACTCCCGTGCTATCCAATTAGACTAAAAGAGTATTAAAAGTATTTAAATGATCATCTATTTCCATACCTTCCTTCATGCCCAAACTGTATAATTGTCTTTTCAAGAAGATCATGTTTGTCAAGGATTTCATCATATACAAGCTTTATAGCGTCGTCCATAAACCAACTGCTCTCTTCTCCAAGACAATATTGAACAGAACATCGTCGGCCAAACACAGGCGTATGGCACTTAGTGCTCTCGCATCCATCTCATTTTAGTCATCATCTGTTATGGTCGCGGGTTGCTTTGATTTTTCCAAAAGCACATTCACCACGCCTTGTTGCACGAGCAAATCGTGCATCTTAACCTTCGAGATCTCGAAATTGTTCTTCCAAAAAACACCACTACTTGTAATAATCAAGGCCCTTTGAAAAAATAATGTGAAGAAATAATGGTTTAAACTTTAAAGGTTTAATAAAAGATTTAATAAAAAATCCTTTTACTAACCTTCCCTTTTATTTAAAAATAAAAAATAACAAAGATCACATTTTTAACCATTATTCACTTTGAAATAATTAAAAAACACTTTTTAATTCCTCGACCTTTACTTAATCCTTTTACTCCATAAAAAAAACCTTTTACTTCATTTACCCACATTGACGTGTTCAAGCTTTTAAAAAAGCAAATTCAATTCTTTTGAAAATACCCAAAATTTCTTCATACTTTGTAATTTTTCAAAAAAAAAAAAGAACATCCTGGCCAAGGTTGAAGAAGAGTCCCCGCACCTCTCGATACACCTAGAGTGGGGTGATTTTAAAAACTCTCCCCATTGTACCACACAGTTGAACTGGGACGATTTCAAGTTTTCAATTTCGTGTGAAGTTTGACTAATATGACATCGCACCCTTCCAGAGGAGGGACCTGCGACGATGTTGAACTCGACGCACTTCACACAAATTTCACTCCTGCAGTTCTTTCCAGAATTTGACATTCCTTCAACCAGCTCTGATACCATTTGTTATATTTATAAATGCGGAAACACAAATATCATATAAGACAATCAATAAATAAGTAGACAAGAAACACAGAGATTTACATAGTTCACCCAAACTTTGAGCTACATCCACCAAGCATAAGTATCACTTGTCTTATTATTCAAATCAAAAAAATTATCATTAACATATTCAACAGATATGACCATACAATTTATCTTCACAATGCAACCCATTAAACAAAAAAGTTTATCTACTAATCCCAAATTATATCTTCTCTCCATTTTTCTGCAAACAATAGTGTTTATCACATATTTAAAATAAAATAAAATAAGGCAGCCAACAATCATAGTACGGAATATAGCTCATTAACAATGCGATGTTGTTAGTGGACAGATAATGTTCCCAGTGTATCCAACATGCAATGGAAATGGAAATTTCTGCTGTATTTATATTATTTATTTTTCTGCAAAGAATTTCCTGTACTTGAATGAATCAGTGTTGTTTATGTAGATTCTTAATAAAAAAAATAGTTGAAAAACCTTAAGTTTTTAATTGTATTAAAACTTTGTATTCATATTTGGCTCTAAACAGTCCTATTAACATTTCCCTTAATTATTAATCTATTAACCTTTCTAATTGCTATCTACAAATTTTGAATAAACTCCATCTTGAAAATTAGATCAGATCTTTATTAACAATAACTCAACTAAATCCTTAAACATTAATCTAATCCTTATTTTATTAATCCTTAATCTTTAGCAACCATTAACCCATAAGCATAGCCATAATCAATTACTAAACCCCTTTCCCTAACCCATTAACCTCACTAATCACTATCTTGCTAGTCCCTAAACCACTAACCTAAACCACATAAGCAACCAAAACCTCTATTAATTTGTTTTTTCACATATTGTATTCTCTATTTTTTTCAAAGTTATTTAAATTTCTTTTATTGCATTTTGAAAAAATAATTACAAATATACCATTAACATTAAATATCAACAAACAACAACAACTAATATCTTATATCACTCCTCAACCTCTTTGTTAATTATATAAATTCTCCACTCCTCAACCTCCTTGTTAATTATATAAATTCTCCTAAACTCTATCAATTGCATACCTAAACATTTTCGGTCAACCAGCTTTGTTCTTTGAAATCACTAAAATGTTATTCACTACTTCATCTAGCCCCAACCTCTTTGTTAAGTATATAAATTCTCCATTCAACCTCTTTGTTAATTATATAAATTCTCCACTCCTCAACCTCCTTGTTAATTATATAAATTCTCCTAAACTCTACCAATTGCACACCTAAACATTTTCGGTCAGCCAGTTTTGTTCTTTGAAATCACTAAAATATCATCCACTACTCCATATAACCCCTCCACTGATTTTTTTTTTTTTAAACTTATAAGAAACAATGGAAGTCATTTGTTGTGACATCTAAAGTTAAGCATATTATATCAACAACAATCAGAAAAAAATCCAGAAATACGTGCACAATGAATGCTATTTGCAATATCACTGTGATTACGAAACAAACTTTATTTTCATTGGTAAAAGTTTTAAAAGCCATAACTATTGGGTACAAAATAACTACCTTTTAAATGAATTAATCTTGTTGGTAAAAGTTTTAAAACCACAAATGTCTGGCACAAAACAAAGATTTAATCTAATTGTTTTAAGTTTTGTTTTTTTGGTTTTAACTTAAATTTGTACTAAATCATAATTTTGTCTTTTTTAAATTACATTTTTGAATATCGAAATAGATTAAGTATGTTGAAAAACTTTTTGAACATCCAATTTATACAGAAATAACCGCTCATATCTATAGATCCAACAATCATTTACCAAATTTCAAACAAATATCACCAAATAAAAGAATAAAAAATAAATAAAAAAACAAAAACTTTCACAATACTACCAAAACAAAAACATATAAAATTCTTGTGAACACATACACTCATATATTATACTCCATTATCATTGATCATCATCTATACTGTACAATGTGGAAAGTATGTTTTATCTCCTTTGAAAGATATATTGTCACGTATGTATGCCAGATGATATGTAGATTAGTGTTCCATATTCAAAATGTTTCATTACTATTCTGTTACAAGTATGTTTTCTTAGATGCGAGGTTTGCCACATATAGTTAAATTATTACAGTTTAATGATGAGGTACCAGGGATTTGGAAGAACGTTACATTGTGATAAAGCTCTAGTAGTATTAACAAAGACTTGGATCAGTTTAATGACGAGGGACCAGGGATTTAGAAGAACGTTACATTGTGATAAAGCTCCAGTAGTATTAACAAAGACTTGGATGTTGATAAAGAGGTAAATAATTATTTTTAAAAAGTAGGTGAAAAGCAAAGACCTCAAAATTCCTACAGCACCTTATAGTTGCAGAAAGATTCAGTGAAAAAGGCTAGAATAAGAAGTAAATATGCTTTTGCATTGCTTTTTATATTTTTTTTTTCTAGAAAGAAAGGAAGATATGAATTGTGAAGTTGACTTAGAATCCGCTGAGCAAGGATGATTCTGCGTTGCCTTGTTTATGCTGATTTCTTGGAAGGAAGATAAGAATAGTGAAACGAACCTATTAACCTTCCTAACTCCTATTTACAAACCTTGAATAAACTCTATTTTGAAAATTAGATCAGATTTTTATTAACAAATATCTAACTCAACTTAATTTTTAAATATTAATCTAATTCTTATTTTATTAATCCTTAATATTTAGCAACCATTTACTCATAAGTATACATAGCCATAATCAATTACTAAACCCCTTTCCCTAACCCATTAATCTTACTAATCACTATCTTGCTAACCCCTAAACTACATAAGCTACCAAAACCTCTATTAATTTGTTTTCTCACATATTGTATTCAAAGTTATTTAAATTTCTTTTATTACATTTTCAAAAAATAATTACAAATATACCATTAACATTCAATATCAACAAATAACAACTAATATCCTATATCACTCCTCAACCTCTTTGTTAATTATATAAATTCTTCACTCCTCAACCTCCTTGTTAATTATATAAATTCTCCTAAACTCTACCAATTGCATACAGAAACATTTTCGGTCAACCAGCTTTGTTCTTTGAAATCACTAAAATGCCATTCACTACTCCATCTAGCCCTTCTACTGAAAATAATTTTTAACTTTTAAGACAAAATGGAAATCATCTGTTCTGACATCTAAAGTTAAGCATACTATATCAACAACAATCAGAAAATTATTCATGAACTCACTAAAATGCCATTCACTACTCCATCTAATCCCTCTACTGAAAATAATTTTTAACTTTTAAGACAAAATGGAAGTCATGTTCTGACATCTAAAGTTAAGCATACTATATCAACAACAATCAGAAAATCTTTCAAAAATACTTGCACAATTAATGCTATTTGCAAAAATGCCATTCACTACTCCATCTAGTCCCTCTACTGAAAATAATTTTTAACTTTTAAGACAAAATGGAAGTCATGTTCTGACATCTAAAGTTAAGCATACTATATCAACAACAATCAGAAAAACTTTCAAAAATACTTGCACAATTAATGCTATTTGCAATATCACTGTGATTACGAAACAAACTTCATTTTCATTGGTAAAAGTTTTAAAAGTCATAACTATTGGGTACAAAATAAAAGCCTCTAAAATGAACTAACTTTATTGGTAAAAGTTTTAAAAGCAACAAATGTCCAGCATAAAACAAAGGTGTTAGTTTAATTGTTCTACTTTAGTTTAAATTGTATTTTTGAATATAGAAATAGATTTAGTTTGCTGAAAAACTTTTTGGACATCCCAGGTATACAGAAATAACCACTCATATCTACAAATCCAATAATCACTCAAACAAATATCAAATATCATTAAAAAAATATCCAGCCCAAAAAAAATCAAAATCCTAAAACTTTCAGGGTAAGACCAAAACAAAGAAATGTAAAATTATTGTGATCACAGACAATCATATTTGATACTCCATTATCATTGACGTCATCTGTACAATGTAGAAAGTATGTTTTATCCCCTTTGAGAGATATATTGTCACGTATGTATGCCAGATCATAAGTATGTAATATGTATGCCAGATCATATGTAGATTAGTGTTCCATATTCAAAATGTTTCATTTTACAAGTATGTTTCCTTAGATGTGAGGTTTGTCACATATAGTTAAACAATTACAGTTTAATGATGAGGGACCAGGGATTTGGAAGAACGTTACATTGTGTTAAAGTTTCAGTAGAATTAACAAAGACTTGGATTTGATAAAGAGTAAAATAATTATTTTAGAAAAGTATGAAGATTCAGTGAAAAACGATAGAATAAGAAGCAAATATTTATTTATTTATTTTTATTTTTTTCTTAAGAAAGAAAGGAAGGCATGATTCGTGAAGTTGTCCCAGAAGCAGCTGAGCAAAGATGATTCTGAGTTGCGTTGCTTTTGCTGATTTCTTGGAAGGAAGATAAAAATAGTGAAACGAATTATTAGAAAGAAAGGAAGGCATGATTTGTGAAGTTGTCCCAGAAGCAGCTGAGCAAAGATGATTCTGAGTTGCGTTGCTTTCGCTGATTTATTGGAAGGAAGATAAAAATAGTGAAACAAATTATTGTTCTGCTGATTTATTGGAAGGAAGATAAGAATAGTGAAACAAATTATTGTTCTGCCGATTTATTGGAAGGAAGATAAGAATAGTGGTGATCCAAACCTTAATAAATTCAAGATGACTACTGTAAATTTTCCCAGCAACTTTAATAACTATAATAACCACTCCCACTCCCACCACAGAAATTTCAAAAAATGAATAATTAACTTGAATTATAAACAGTTAGATTAGCTGGTAAGTTCCAAGTACGTGTAACCCATGGTTTTTATGTTCATCGTTAAAATCATGGAGATATATCTATGGGAGTTGCCCGAAAAGATTCTTACCATCAAGACATGAATTATATAAGCCTTATCTACCCCTGTAACCAAGTCCATCTACATGTGCAGATAATGCAGATGAAAAAAACAAATCAATACATCAAAATAGCTATAATACAAAACACATTTTGAGAAGCTCATAAATATAGTATTAAATATCATAATCTGACAAAAGGATTTTGAAATCTGTGTTGTTTACATATTCAAGAATCAAGCTAGATGTTTTGGATAGCTTGCTACTCCCGAACTATATCAAGAAGTTCAAACAACATTCGGACTTTCACAAAGGTTCTGTAATATTCTGATCATATACTGCAACAACAGACAATATTATTAATGTTGACCAGCTGATCTGCTGCAGAAAATATCATTAATATTGACTAACAAATACTTTCCTTACCTCTGCTCAATCAACAGGTTCACCCTTACCTGCATGGAGAGCAGGTAAGTCTTTTCATCTCGGCACCGTTCTATTTTGAACTCTTTTGAACCTAATCTCGATCTCTAAAATCTAAAGTGCTTGCCCTAGCCCTAGCTTTTGACCCTGCCTTAGCCCTAGCTTTTGACCCTGCCTTTACCACCTTTGCTTCTCCTGCACCTGCAGGAGGATGATCTGGGACTGGCATTGATGCACCTATATATCCCACCCAAACAAATTATTACCTAAAGACGTGCTCCCTCCTTTGCTCCTGCTCCTTGTGCTGTTATCTTTGCCTCGTAGCCGTGGTTATACCCTGGAGAGGTGATACATTAACTGAAGCTGGAACCGGAAAGGGGCAAATACTTTCCTTTCTTAAATAATATAGCATCGCAGCACGTTTTCTTGAGAGAAAATAAATGGTGCAAGCACATCTAAATGTGAAAAAAAACAAATATGCCCTATCTAGTGCATTTGATTTTGAACCAAATGTAAACAACATGGATATAGAACAAATCTTGCCCTCGTAGTATGTATCCATATCCATGTTACTTATTGAATTCAGGTATAACATTAAACATATGAACCAAAAAAAAAAATAAAAGATTGAGAAAAAATGAAACAACAATTTCCCTAGATCTATGTGAAGCTTAAATTTAGTAGGCACTGGAATGACGCAAGAACTTGAAATCTGCAACATGGGTTTCAAAGTTGGATTTCACATGAAGAATGTTGATGGATTTTCACGTAGAGTTGAAGTATAAGTGGCCAACGATAGTGGTAAAGATAGCACAACCCCTTGGCAGCCTCCACTGCAATTTTGTATCTGGTATCCCATTCCAGACGACCAACATTGTATCCATGCAGCAGCTCCCCCAGGCTTCCGTTAGGCATGTATTCAGAGAGCAGAAGATTAGAGTCATGGGTTCAGTAAAACCCCAACAATCTAAATGAGAGTCACGGGTTGAGTAAAACCCCAACAATCTAACTAAGAGTCATAAGTTGAGTAAAACCCCAGCAATCTAACTATGTAAGGATGGCGGATTTCGCCAAGAGTATTGATCTATGCAGAGAAACCATTATCATTTGAAAAGCCAATCCCCATAAGTCCTCACTACAACTTGTTAGCCATTGAGCATGATGCCTTTATACACAACTGCCGCTCCTCCTTTGCCAATGAAGTTCTCTTCTTTTATGCAATCCAGGACGCCCTGGTTTCCAAAGTTCAGTTTCTGGAAGGCCGTCCATCTTCCAGGACCTACCATGGCCTTCTTTCTTGATGGGTTTCACCTGAATGATGAATACCCCAATTCCCAACATAAGCGAGCAGACGAGAAGTGCCAACGCTAACAGAAGTCCAAGCTTGATGTGTATGGAGACCCACTGACGAGAAGGGAATCTTATCATATTATCCTTGGGGCACGATTTGCAGATTGCTGCATCATATCCCACGCTTCTAAGATGGTACATAACAGACTGTTTTAGACATTGAAGTTATCATTGGCTAGCATGACCAACTCTGCAGGAAATGATGCCCTGCACAATCTGATCTTGTCAATTCAAGATGAAGCAGATGACCCAATAGTATAAAATTTCCAAGTCCAACCTGATTGCTACTCAATGGAAAAGAGAGTGGAGATAAAAGGCCAGTGCCTCCTTGCCCTCTGAATCCCCCGGTGGGATTGTAGAAATTTCACGAATCCCTCTGTGCTCGTGATTCAGACGGATGGACGCCATGATAAAATATTACGAATATTGATGCTATACCATCAAAAGACCATGATTTGTTATGGAACTATGCTAGGTCACGTTTATATTAACTGAAGGCGTGAAGTGTATCGCTGTACAATACCTTTTAATTAGGAAATGGCAAAACGCAGACTCTGCTCCAAAGCCCCAATTGCTCCATTTCAAGCTAAGATTTATCTTCTTCTGTTTGTTGACGTTAGCCATCACAAAAGACGACCGATCTTCCAGAAACTGAACTTTGGATGCGACGAAATTCCAGAATGCATAAAAGAAGAGAACGTCATCGGCAAAGGAAGAGAGGGAGTTGTGTATAAAGGCATCATGCCCAATGGCCAAAGAATTGCAGTGAGGACTTCTGGGAATTAACTCTTCAAGTTGCAGTGAGGACTTTTTGGGATTACTTCTTGAAATGATATAGTTTCACAGAGATCCAGACTCTCTGCGAAATCTCTGCCAACGGCACATGCTCAGATTGCGACAGGTAGGTTACGTGGACCAACTTTCGGCATCTCGTGGAAAAGTAAGTCAGTGGGTAGGAATGTTAGGTTGCCATACATTGGTTGTCCTAGAATGTTCTAGATTCATTATGTTAGGTAGGAAGTGGGTTAGTAAGTTAGGTTAGGTTTAGGTGGGATAGTGAATTAAGTAGGTAAGGTGGGTTAGGAAGTTGGATGGATTAATAAGTTAATGTTAGGTATTTGGTTGGTTAGGGTGAATTTTTAAAGGGGTAATATTTTTTATTTAAAAATGGTAATGGAATTTAGATATTTCATAAGAATAAGATAAATAATAAGGACAAATGGAAGGCTTTTTAATATTTTTAATACTAGCTAAAACTACTAACAATTTAAGTGGAGATACTATAAGATGTCAAGTCTTGGTTAAATAATTGCGGAGTAATAGAACAAGTTATTTTGCATATTATCTATGATAAACATTATTATAATTAAATTTAAAGAGAATTTGTGGTGCTATTCTCAAAATATTATGGGATTAAAGAATTTATGTAATGTGAAGAAGAAAATCAACATTACTAAAATAAGAACAAACTCTCACTAGTTGCATAGTGAAACTCTCATCATCATATTTTTTAAATTAAAATTTTTAAAATTTACATATAAATTATATATAATTTTATATGTTTTAAAATATTTTTGTTATTTTTTTAAATCAACTAATTAATAATTGAATCTAATTTTATATATTTTTGTGTTGGCAATATATTTATTTTTACTAATATTTCAAAAGTATTTTTGATTGTGTAATTTTCAAGATACACTTTTTTCTCTAAAATATTGTATTAAGTTTTAAAACTAAAAATAAAAAATGATTAAAAACATTTTAAAATAGTATATTAAGTTTAAAAACAAAAAAAAAATATTAAAAACAAAAACTATAAAATTATTTGCTATTGAAAAAGGGTTCAATGATAATCCAGTAGCATTAAGTGTGCCACATGAAAGATATGAAGGGAATGTTGCAACTCCATGAAAATCCTAGATATGAAGGGAATGTTGCAATGTTGCAACTCCATGAAAATCCTAAAAAAGAGGAAGGTTTGATAAGTTTTAAACCCTCCATTAAGGGATTAAAAAGAAGTTTCAAAGATCCTTGATCAAAGGTTTATTAAACCCTTGATTAGGGGTTTATTAAGTCCTCAAATTGAGGATTTGTTGGCACATATAGTGCATCACTATATACACACTCTTAGTTTTAATGTCTAACATTGTTTCCACCAAACACAACCACATTGTTTGCCTTCCATAGTCCAGGGTTAGGATCATAATTGGAGTATGTGGATTGATCTTAAGTGTCTTATGGAGTGATACTGGATTTTATTTTTTTCAAGATTACTTATCAAGAGAATGATAGTGGATGATATTTTTTTCAAGATTAGTTATTATGAGACTCGAAGAAGACCACCTTATCAAAAATCAATTTGGAAAGTGAAGTTACTTCTTTTAGTAGAGATGCTCTCCAACTCATCCAACATTGAAGCTCCGATAGAGAGAATGAGTTTGATAGTAGTAGATGCTAAATGCACTATTAATATCTATATAAATCATGTCCTTCCAAAAGTCACCAAATTAGGTGTCACAATAGAGATTGGAAGTCATCTTTGGACAACATATTGGAGATCATTGTTGATAGTACATCCCATTAATAGAAAAACTAAGTATTGCAATCCAAATTCGCAAGGTGGTCTTAGTGGAAAAAATGTTGATCCAAAATTGATGGTTTTACTACCATAAGTTTTACTGATGAAATTAATATGAATGTCTTTAGTTGACATAAATTCCTTGTTGTAGCCTTCACAAAACTATTTTTTTGGCTTGTCTTTAACTTCTTAATTAAACTTGATCATTGATAAGCCTCGAAATTGACCCATTTTGCTCATCTTTCCATGGCCATTTATTCATTGAAAAACTTACACCCTGCCACTCCTCAACACAATATTTGCTAAATTGTCAAATTTTCTAGCCATTGTAGCTTATCAATAAATTACTTGAAATTTATAAATGTGCTTGAGAATTCACCTTTTTAATAGGCCACTAGTTTCACCGACCAAGAAGTATATTGGTGTACTCAACAAGTCATTTTTTCAACGACCTCCTAACATGATAGTTAACTACCCTTACGAGTTGGTGATTCTTTGAGGGGATCTTGGAGTTCCCTAGCATTCATCTTGAGGAATCCAAGAACTTCCTGGTATATATGTACCTATTTGTAGCCAGATTTTGGTTAGATTCTCCTTAGTTAGGTTAAGAATTGCAAGTTGCTGAGTAATGTTGTAATCTTTAGAATACTTTTGTTAATGAAATAATTGTTATTCCAAAGTTGAGTCAAATATTGTTATAGAAATTCATGAGCTCTCTTCCTGTAATATCCCACTTGAAGGGTTTACTAGTGAATATACCTTTTTTGTGATTGACTTTGCATTCCTTAGTAGCTTATGGTATGTAATTCCTCATTCCATCATCCTACATTCATGGTCGGTGGCTAATGAATTGTTTGTATTTAGTTGCAGTGGTTACTTGTTAATTGTGTTTTGTATTGTTGTTCTTCCACCAACATGCCATGACCATATGGTAGGTAGAAAAATTGTTGTGTTGTTGAGCATGTTATAAAATTAATTGTTGTTTTTGTAGCATTTAGTTTGATCTCCTATATCATCCATTTACTTTTAAGTATTTTGGTTTTCTTTATGAAGTGTACGATTATTATGAAAAATTGATCCTTGAGAGCCAAAGGGGCACTTTGTGCCTTCGACGACTTGACTTGCAAAATCCTTGAACTTTCCATAGGTTGAATTAGTTACAATAGTTAGCTACATTATAGTTTCTAGTATTTAGAGTTAGAACATCAATCAATTTAGTATCATTTGAAACCTAGGAGGTTGTATAAACAACTTAGAACACCTCAAAATCCTGTGCACTCTAGTTGATAATTTTATAGAACCTCAATTTCATTAAATTTGAAATAATAAGGCAAAATATAGACTAAGAAACTGTGAATTTTGATTCTAAAAGTGTCAATATCAACATTTCTAAAGTGCAAAATTGGATTATGAAAGTGTCAATATTGGTTATCAAAAGTGTGATTTTTTATTCCAAAAATGTGAATTTTGAAATACAAGTGTCGACTTCAGTTCCAAAATTGTGAATTTTGATTCCAAAAGTGATTCCAATGTCTATTTAGATTTCAATTTTTTTGAATTTTTTTCCTATTGTGTATATGCCAACACATTATTTTTGTATGTTCACACATAATATCACTATGACATCCATTGCTAAATATATCAACATTGAAGAGATGCAATAAAATAAAATCAAGAGACAACAATCATTGCATTCCAGAGTTGTAATTTTTCATAAATATTTAAGGCAACATCACTCAAATAAAGTCACATTCATCATCATCACTCCCACTCTCAACATCAAGTTCCATTTGTTCTTATTGCCTCTTAATTTTTGCGAAGCGGTTCTCATTTATTTTTATTTTATCTACTATCCATCCTTCCCTTGGTGACCATGCCCATATGATGCTATTAACATCAATGAATATATTTTTTTCTAAACCAATAACTCATTGTTTATTTCAACAATTTTTGTGCAAGTATTTTTTAAGCTTTGATGTTCCAGTTGGGTTCCACCATTGAATCTCTACTTTGTAAGACTTAGTAGCACCTAGATCTTGGTAACAACTTCCCTTTTCCCTAGCCAACCATATCACACAATCTTCATCTAGTGATTGTATTATGAGCATTTGTCCCTCTACAACATCATCATTTGGAGATAATTGATCTACAGGTTTGTTACATAGAGGTCCATCATAGCAATCCTTAGTTGTGGGGACATTTTCCCTCAAGTACTCTTCCATAACTTCATATGCAACCTTTATAAGAGCATTGCTTCTTATTTATTGCACCATGGATGGCCATATATTAGTTGTTGTGTGATCAATGCTTAGAAAGGGAGTGCCTAAATGCTTTATATATAGTCTCCCAATAAATTATCTCAGGATGCCAATATTATTCCCCTCCCTTATCAATCCCTTTCTTCCAAAATGAAATATTTGTTTCTAATACCTTTTTTTATTTCATCCATAACAGAAGGTCTCCTCACTTGTAGATTTAACAATTGAGGTTGCCCCATAGGTAAGCATGGATTGTCATAGATTAATAGGAGGTGACCACTTTTCATCTTGAATTGAGGCTTTATATTGCATAATTGGCGTACCATCAATGAGTTGGAATTTGAAGAATTTACATCCTTTGATATTAGTTATCTTGGAGTTACCATCCAAAAGGTGTGATTCCACAAAGCTCTTGAAGTAAAAAAAATCATGAATTAAATATATTGGACATAGGAGTCATGATCCCCGCATGTCCTATAAGTGTCCATCATCTATGGTAGTGAAAATATGTATTTTCTCTTTAATTTAGCTGATAACCTCCCATAAGTTCTATATGTATTCATGTGTATGTCCCATGAGGAGGAAACCAACTTCAACAAAGTCAAACTCCCTCCTTGATGTTAAAAGGGATAAAAATGCATACACATAGTGATTTTTATTATCACATGTACAATTATCATTTTGCAACAATAATACTGGTGGCAATTTTCTATTTGACTTGCAAATGTTTGTATTATCAACACTTATCTCAAGTGCTTGCATATCATCTTGCTCGTAGAAAAAACATTTTTCATAGGACTCATATTGTAATATAGCTTCATGTAACAAGTGGCTTGATGTTCCCCTCTTGTAAAACAAATCCCCATATTGATCCATGATTGGTTCTTCAAGATCCTTTAGACATTTAACCAATGAAGTCACATTGAAGTTTGAATCCATCTCCAAAAGGGATAGGCTTAAGTGGCCAAAGTCCTTAGCCTTGTGTCCATGTGTAAGAATACAAATCAAAGAAATGGGGAGATTCATGACATTATGAATATCCTTTGCCTTCTTAACCAACCTTGGCATATAAGTCTTTGACTTATCCATCTTGTCACGCACAATGCTCAAGTAAGTACTAGAACTCTTCTTTGAAGATAATGTATGGGCATAGTACATATGGAGACAACTTGTAATGTAGTTATTATTGGTTGTTTGAATTGCTCACAACCGTTCTAATTCGATTGGATTAGTGGTGGCCCTAAGCTTGTTCATGATTGAAATATAATCACTACACCTTGCAAACAAGTTCTTCATGATTGCAACATTCAAAAAATGATTTCTCATTACTTTGCTAAAACTCGATTCAAACAATGGAGGAAGACCAATCTATTGGATGTCCTCATTAGCCATTTTGCGAAGTGAACCCTGGGACACATTTGAAGGAAATAATTTTATAGGTGCCATTGTTCCATCTTGACATATTGAACATTTTAGATGTGGATCCTTCTTTGAATTTTGATCCACAATATTATTAATAATGGCTATTATTACAATAGTATTTGATCTAGATTTTTGTGATCCACTATTGACATTCACTGCCTTCAAATCATCATTTATAAACATATTTTTATAGTGGTGAAAAGTGCTTCATTTTATTCCATAAGCTTGAAACCATGCATTTTGATAGACATCTAATGTGTCAAACTTCATTGTAAGCAGAGTTATCTTATTTATTTCTCCTTATTTGGTAATATGTTAAGTTCATGAATAGATCTGAAGATAAATATCAAAATAAACAAGAATCTCAACAAGAATAATCCAAACCATTCACCAAATATTGAACACAAGAAATAGAGAAAACCCTTGAGGTAGGGTAACACCATATATTAATCCTTAAGGAAGGATAACACTCCTCAACCAATGCTTGATACATTCACAATATTCTTCACTATGTTTCATTACATTGCTTACACTTATTTATATAGCTCTATCTATCTCCTAGAAACCTTCTAGAGAGCCTTCTCACATTTATTACATCTAACTACCATAGTGGTCATTTATTAATATAGTGGACCTAGTCCACCTTACATTGAATGACCGCATTCTCATATATTAAATGATTTCCACTAATAATACATAAACACATTCCCATTGGGTATCTCCCTAGGTACCCCATATTACCTCCCTAGGTATACTACATTCCCTCCCCTTGTTGATATTATGGTAGTTGTGGGAGGTATTAACCTCCATGTGTAACCCTGACAAGAACAAAATATTCTGGGAAGCAAGAAGAAACCCTAAAGCATGGATAATAACCCTAGGAGGCAAGTCAACTCAAGAGAATATTTATTATTGAGTTATTAGCCTCCATAAGTAGAAGTCGGCCCAGACAAATTAAAGAAGATGGTATAAATATAGGGCGCCAGATCTCATTTGACACACACATCTCGCAACTACAGAAATGTAAGAGTGCACACTGCAAAAACTAAGTAAGTGCGCAAGTTTGGAGAGTAGATGTAGCTGCAGCTACTACAACTTGTATTCTCGATTTAGGCTTGGAATTTCTATTGGTTATGGTTTGGACTTTATTCCTTGTGTGCTAGATTTGGAGAGAGGTACGCTACATTGATTGGCTATTAGGCCTAGGGTTTTCTTCCAGAATCATTCTCTATCAAGGTTAAGGTGCTCAGGGGTGGCTTTGGCCCATGGTTGGGTGACAATATTGCTATATTGTCTATGGTTAAACAAGCACGTCTATTATTTCTAACAGGTTATGGTCCCACACTATCTTCAGACAGTCTAACCACTAGAAGATAGATTGGGAGGATTTGCTCAGTTACAGTTGCAGTTGCAGTTGTAGTCAGTTTTTGCTGCAACATCGAAACCCTAACCCTCTTGTTGAGGAACCTTAAGTGAAGAGATTGACCTAATTTTTGAATAGCCTAGTGTGCCCTAACCTAGTGCACCTCCTGGTACTCTCAGTAAGCTAAGACACCAAGTTTGAGTGTTTGGTCAAAGTCAAAGGTTGACCAAGTCAAAGAAGTCATGACTTACTCTATGAAGTCAAAAAAAAAGTTAGAATTGGCTTCTAACTTCAGAGCATGGAAGACAAGGATTGATCTCATCCTTGCCAAGAATAAAGTGTTGGATATCATGAAAGGAAAGATCGTGGAACCACAGTTTGAAGAAGGAAAAGAGAAGGAACCTTAGAACATTGCAATTATGTAGATGTTCAAGGACAATGACATCAATTCCATGATTATCATAGTGGACTCTGTAAAATACCACTTGATACCCTACATCTCTCATCTTGACTCATCTAAGAAGATGTACGATGCCCTAACTAACCTCTTCTCAGTCAGAAACATTAGACAAGTAATGAGTCTGAAGAAAGAGCTCTGTGACATGAAAATGAATGATGATGACATCATAACATCATAATTTGTGAGAATCTCTCAGATAAGAGATCAACTACAAGTTATTGAAGAAATCATTTCAGAGAAGGAACTGGTAAATATAGTACTCAATGGTCTTCCCAAGACATGGGATGCATTTGCCGCAAGCATGAACACAAGGAAAGAGTATCCCACATTTGAAGAACTTTGGACTTCTTATGCACAAGAAGAATCAAGGATTAGCGCAAAAGAGAAATTCCAAAGGAAAGATGATGATCAAGCCTACACAACAAAGTTCAAGAAATTCAAGAATGAGGTAGAAGTTTGACTCAAGGAAGAAACCAAATCAAGAGAAAGATATGTCAAAAATACAATGCTTCAACTATCAAAAATATGGTCACTACAAGAATCATTGTCCCGAGTTAAAGAAAAGGAAGGAAACACACGAAGGATCAATTGTCGAAGAAAGGGAACCCTCAAAGAAGGCCAAGCAGGGTAAAACAAACTTCTTCTTCTAAAACAAGGTAATAATATTCTTCATAGTTCTTGTACATACCATGTTTACATAGTTTTTGTACATATATTGCATATCTATTTCTTAGAAGATAAGATGTTCAAGTGAAACAATACCTATGGAAGAATAACAAGATAAGGATTGCTATCATGATGACTACAATTCAAGCAATACACATGAAAATATGAAGTACGTTGACAATCCTTGGTAACAATTCCTGTGGAAGCTATTACATAAGTAACAATGACAATATAAGCCGAAATCATAATCAAACTTGAAGAAACTTAGAAGAAGTAAGAACAAAAAGAAGTCAGCAATCAAGAGGAAATTAGAAAAAGACTTGTGAGACTTTGCATAAGGCAATAAGGATGTAGACGAAAGTGTGGACTCTCTTAGATGGAGGGAGTTGATTATATAATTCCAAAAGAAGAGCATGCATTCATGCGTGAAGCAAGAATTGGGATGGAGCTAATCCTAAATGATATGATCCATCGAGGATTATGAAGTATCTGTCCATGTTCCAATTGAAAGTAGAAGCCATGATAAATAATACGTGTTCAATTTGACTCTAGAAGAAGTCTTCTTCAAAAAGAAGCCTTAAAGTATCCTTGGTTTTCCATCTACATCCATGATCCCATGATGAAAGGAAGAAGTTGGAATGTTCAGGGCATGGAATCTATAGAAGATTCCATGGAACCAAGAGATAAAGTGAAACATGAGGAATAACATGAAGATTCCAAGAAAGAAAGAAAAGCCATAACAACCAGTTATTATATTGAGAATCACAAGACTACCAGCTTGGTTTGAACCCACTAGAAGCAATCAAGCAGAAGTAATGGAAGATATGATGAAGAACAATATATGTAATAAATTGTGAAAAATGATTATGAATGGAAGCATTGCGAGATTCATAACTAGAGGTTCTTCTAGAAGGAGGAGAAGACTATGATAACAACTTGTTCCCGTAAACCAGATATACCTCTATATGAGTTATTATATCTCTTGCAGTATCCATGGATTGAAGTTTACATTGGTTGGTTGTAAAATATTGTTCTTCCCAATAAGAGCATTTGAGGAAGAAGCTTATGTAAAGCAATCTCACGTTTTTGAGGTATACTAGAAAGAGACCCATGTATGTAGATATAAGAAGACCTTGTATCGATTCAAACAACTTGATGTAGCGTATCTTATATACAACAAAAACATGGTGAAAACTTTCTATGACAAAGATATCAAAATAGTTACTCAGAAGTCTAGGATGATGGATTGGTAATCCATGGAAAACTCTCATGATGACATGAGAAGTGCTACTTGGATATGTTTTAGTTTGAGCCTTGCCACAATGTCATGAGCTAGCAGGAAACATAAGTGTTGAATTCGACCATGATATATATTGTAATGATCAGAGCTACATGAAGCCTTTAGAGAAAACCAGTGTTCCATAACATACCAAAGTACATTGAGATCAAGCCTTACATTCTCTATGATGAAGTCCATAAAAGAGAAGGGGTTATCCAATATATCTCCACAGATGAGCAAATAACATATATTCTAGTAAAACCTCTGTCCAAGATGAAAAGTTTGCAAGTTGGGGCTCATGGAGACGACTTCCTTATTGAAAAAGGAAGAGATTATTCCCAGGTTGGGAGGGAGCACTGATGTGTCATTGATTTATGGACAGTCATTTTTTGGTTCGAAAAATGGTCCAGGATGAGCAGTTCCTTTCCAATTTGGAAAGTGGTTTGGGATTTCTGACGGACACACATTTTCCAGTTCGAAAAATGGTCTAGAACGGAAAGTCATTTTCGTTATGAAAATGGTTCAATAGATTGTTGATGTACCATAGAAAACGATTTCCCTTGTGGGCAGTGTGGGGGAATAGTATAGGACAATTATTCTTCTTGGCAGTCACTCTAAATAGTGGTCAAGTATAATGGTCCACCTCGCTGGGTAGTCATTCTTTCGAAGTTCACAGTTGTGAGAAGTTTCGAAGAATGGTTCATTTTGGAGGTTGGTGCAAGACAATCATTTCCATTAGGAAATGGTTCAGACAATCATTCCCTAGGGAAGACTCATTCTATCCATGTTTCACTATGTTTAGTGCTGGAGGAATGGCACAGTTAGGTGAATTATCCAAATTCAACAATCAGGGATAGGAATTCCCTAGGGAAGACTCATTCTCTCCAGGTTGCACAATGAATAGTGCCTGAGGAATGGCCCAGTTAGGTTAATGGTCCAAGGTCAGAAATCAAGGACAATTATTCTTCTATTCTTGAGAAGAATAGTCTAGATAGCCCATGGCTGATGTTTTACTTTCTGAGGGCATATTCTCTTACAGATATCACATATGTGAGTGGAAGAATGGCCTAGATGAGTCAATTTATATCATGATATTGTTTTATGTGCAATTTGATATAAGATGATATGATTGCTATGGTGATTGTATGTCTCTGGAAAGTAGATGTATGCTACTGTGGTGGATGTGTTCCATTGGTTGTGACTATGTGTTATTGATTAAGTAGATGTGTGCTACTTGGTGTGGTAGTGTGTTGTAGGAAAATTCCCTTGCGGACAGGTGAATTTCCTCTTGGATCTTAGACCCCTATGACCAAGATAGAAAAATGCTAACATTAAACACTGACATTCCTTTAAATGTAGCTAAACTAGTCAAAGGAAAAGAGGAAGAAAGCATGAGTACCTTTTTTTGAAGTTCGTCCTTTCTCGGTCTAGGCTGAACTTGATCTTCAAGCCTTTTAATGAATTCTGCAATTCAATAGACAACAAAGACAATACATGCTTCCTATTCTACCAAGATTAGTTTAAACTAGATTTATCAAGAAGAGACAAGACCATGCAAACATACACAAACTTGAAGGAAACAGGCCAAGCATATATATTAATGAGAACATAACAAGGTACTTACAATCTGTAGATGTAGATGCAACAACCTCACCAAGTCCTCCTTGTCCAACCCCTTACTCAGAAGACCCATGATCAGAATGACAATACTTTTCATTGATATTGTCCCCCCTTTCACCATGAGAATGCCTCCTTATATAGGCTTTGAGAGGCTCAACCACCTTAGCTATTCTTGTAATAAGTTGAGGATATGACTCTATCAGTTGTGGGATTTCCCTTAGATCCAACCTTTAGCTTGGATTCGAGCCAAACTAACTCAGATGCTTCTTAGTTGTCCTTAGATATAAGGGGGGTTCTTCCATAATATTCTCTCAACAAATAATCTGGCAACAGAGTGCTATAACACTCCCTGCTAAGAGGACAAGGAGCACTAGCGCTCCTTGCATGTGGGTAAGGGAGCGTTGATCTCCATAAATTCATTTAAGATGATTATTATTCAAGGTAAAAGTTTGTAAAATTCTCCAAATGACATGTTTTCCTCTTCTAACAAGTCTTAGAGGATGTACCAAGTGTTCTTATGATGTCGTCCGCAATGCGACACACACAGGACAAAAATATGACTTTTGCGACACTTGCAGCAAAAGTGCGACACTTGTGACACTTGCGATAATGACAATGAGACATTATCGAAGTGAGGAATTTTGACATGTAACAGATTGGCCCCCAAAGTGCGAGGTCAGAAGAAGGAAACTGATGACTGAAGTGCTTTGTAGATTTTCGAAGCAAGGGTATGGAGTCGAAGAACCTGGTAGAAGCTGCAAACAACCATCAAACAAATCTTATCATATGTTTCAAACCCAAGGAAGGTATACCTATGCTTGAGTGATAAAGGACGTATAGCCACCAAAGATACAATGTGGATCTATACTTCCATGACATGAATTAATCATAGCCATGATAACTATCCAATGGATCTACGAGATGATAAAACATAGCCACAGACCAATACAAAGTGGATCTATGTGACAGTATAGATATCAACATGCTCAAATGATCTCCTTTCATAGCCCAGGTAAAGCAGTTATTAGAGTGAATTCTCAACTCAGGGTCTTCATCCCAATCCCAACGTGGTACGAATCTATCCATGTGAATAGATGTTTTGATGTCGAACATAGTATAAACCACTTTATTATCGGTCATTGAGGTAAACCGTTAACAAGTATGAGGGAAATCACCAGTGATGTCAATGACCCTAGTACAATCCAATGAATGTGAATAGATGAGTTGAAGTTGAACATTTGTGGAATCATCCGATCAGAGGTCAATGATGTAAACCTAATGTCAGAGGTGAGAAGGCCTGCCATTGAGGCATGCAGGTCCCAAGGTACTAACTGGTTTCTAAGTCAAATTTCTCAGATAATGTGTTGAAGTCAACAGGAAAAGACTCGTCAAAGGAGGGCCTTGATGTATCCCTCATCAACGACATGAAACTGACATAGAGATGTGAGATGATGAATCAGATGAGTATGGAATGACACGGGTATTGAGACTGGAAAATTGTGATGGTTGACTCTCGAGGCAGATACTTCCCTTGAACACTGAGGCATAAGTAGCAGAAATGTAACATGGACTAAAACATGATGCAGTGGATACTGTGACTTTTGCCAGGTGACCCAAAGGAGTAAAAGGACTCAGGGGATTGGTTCAATGTAGAGTTTCAATGAATTAAAATGTATGTAAAAAAAAATGTGTCATGTTCAAGGGTGACTGCAAGAGTGACTTATGACAATTCTAAAAATGGCTCGGCTTGCTTCCTTCAAATTTTTCCCCCATCCAGATAGACGAGTACCTCTTTTTGTTTTTATGAGCTCGAGGAGGATAACACATGATCGATATAACTCACCTTTGATAAGTTCCTCTTCCTTTGTTTAACGAACTGGAAGAAGTAAGGGTTCGGTCCCATATGGGCCCTTCAATGTGTAATTTTTAACGAGTCCAGAGAAGGAAACATCAATGGTTTTTCATGTTTAGAGAGTTTGAAAAGAACTTAAAGATGACTCTGGGGTTGTCCTTTTTCGTAATTTTAGTCTCCAAAGTCTGAAAAAGAGATAAACTGCTACTTTGGAGATGCCCTTTCAAAAACCTTTTAAATGAGTGTGAAAGGAAGCAAGATCATTCAACAATCTTTTCATGTTTAGAGAGTCTGAAAAGAGCTTAAAGGAGACTCCAGGGGTTTCCTTTTTCGTGTAACCTTCACGAGTCCGAAAAAGAGATAAAAGTCTACTCGATTACATTCTCATGTTTTTGCAAGCGTGAGAAAGAACAAAGACTGTGCTCATAGGTGTTACAAGGTTAAATGAAAAGATACTGCTTCGAGTCCTGCAAGTAAAGACAAATCTGCATCCAAGGTATTAGTAACTTTCCAAAAATATTTAAAAAACCCAAAATAAACATTATATTAGCAAAAATGAGCCCTATAATAGTGAAATATGGTTATAAATCTTATTTACCATTTAATTCTCACCAATTTCTTCTAGTATTGGTATTTCCAACCTCAGAGGGTGATTTTCAAGCTGTTAGCATCGGAGCTGTGGTTGACCATTTTCACATATGTCTAGACTAGGTTGGTAACTTACCCATTCTAGTCATTTTTCATGGTTTAGAATTTCACTTTAGGTAGTTTTTAGGTTGTCCTGGGCTCCCGGGGAAGCCCTAGGTGCCAAACTAGATTGACGCTCCCTCAAAAGGGTGAGGGGAGCGTCGATCGTGTTTTCAGTGCCCTAGTGCATGTGCTAGTTGAGCGTTAGTGCCCTGTGGATATACTTAGGGAAGCACCAACATAGGAATGAAAAACATTGTTGCTATTTATGTTAAAAATACCCAATTTTTTGCTATGCGAGAATGATTAATGGCTTTTAAATCTATGTTTCTGCAGTTTACATGGATTAAAACCATGATCGAATGGAAAGAACGTGAGCATGAGCTCGACGATATAGCTGCATTGCAAAATTCTCAAACAAGGATCGCTTTGAGGAATTGTGGCCTCCTCAAGTATTTCAAATTGCAAAAGATGAAGAAAGAAGTTTTATCACTTGAGTATTTGATTGGACTGTGGGATGACGTCGAACAAGCGTTTCGTATTGGACCACGAATGCTCAAAATTGAACTCGATGATGTGTACTCTTTGACCGGCCTCTCAAGAAGAGGCGCTCCTATCATTTTGTCCAGGCAACAGGCAACTCCTCAGCCTGTCGAGGTGTATGTGGCTGATCATTGTATTCCAGGGTCATGATTAGTCGGGGGATGAATCCTGATCAAGGACGTCAGAGATTTGACACTACGATCTATTTTGTTTTCCATAACCAACCTGGAAGGTAGCACGAGTGCACGTTTGGCTTCAAAATCCCAAATGTCTTAAGCTCTACAATGTGTGGAGCCAAGATTAATCAAATGGAGTATCATATTTCTTCGGAATACGAAGGATCAAATCATGAAGTGCAGGAATGGGAAACATAAATAGTTTGGCTATGGTTCCTTCTTGGTTTTTTTCTTTCTGGAGCGAATACCTCAGATGCAACCACATATTGCGTTGATGACACGATCGACGACTGAGCCACATATGGAAATATGGACAAGTTTGTCCCCAAGATTGGGGATCGACTCAGAGTTCAAGTTCACGACTGACTTTTTTGCTTGGTGGAGAAGGCAGTTGATCATTATCGAGGACTTTCTATATGCTGGAGTGGATTTCCGGGGTAGCGTGGACTTAGTGCTTCCAGCAAGTATTGACTGGGATGCGTCAGGTACAAAACCAAACCTTGTCATGTGTTTTTTCATTTTGAAATTTATATTATTTTTATGCGTACAAAGAGGGATTTTAACAAATGTATTGTTTCATCATGCAGATAGAGGTGCATCACGTCCGACAGAGATACTGGCACTAGGGCGTTGCGAAGATGTGCAGATAGTTGTGGAGCATGAGGTGGCAGTGGGAGGTCTTAGGGAGATTGAGAGGAACCTCCATGGTCTCACTATGGGTGTTCCACCTCTCGGGCGGTGAGATGTACCTCTACATCTACATAGGCATATAGTAGGGGTTCCTAAGAGTTTGAACCACTTGCTTCAACGAGTGGCCCATGTAGTGGTGTGCTTCTCGGAGCACAATGTGGTGCAGGAGGACTAGGATCCTCTATATGTTTTGTAGTCTTTTCATGATGATATCATGGGAATGAGGGCCTGGAGTTTTCCCCATTATGTACTTTTTGATGTAAACAAACTTTTTATTTCACACATTTTATATATATATTCGAGTTTTGTGGTGCCAAATGATGTTACAAATTATCTTGTGTGATGTTGTTAATGTACATGTGATTTATTTTCTTTATCAAGTTTTATCTATGCGCAAGCTACTGATCCAAAATATAATTTGCTAACGAATCCAATGTTATGTTGAGTTCTCGTGGTATGTGCCTGTATTGTGTAAATTCAAACATTCTCTCAAGACAATGAACTCATAGGTGGAGACACAATAGCATAGGGTTGTGAATGATGTAGACTCAATTAAGCTGACAAACTACGAGTTGAGAGTCTAGGATAATGATCCTATGAGATATACCTAGAGAGGAGGCCTTGGTTAAAAGTCCAATGACAACATGATATTCTGCCACATTATTGGTTTTCGATCCTATGCAAACGCCTCCTGAACTCACCAACTCATTAGAGTGGTAAATGACCCAAGTTGTAGAAGCAATGCTTTGAGTGTGTCGACTAGCGCCATCTGCAAACCCGACAAAGATAGGAAAGGGAGATGTCATCTACGCACGTAATCACAAGACAAAGTATAAGTCGCTAAAACATAACTCGTACACGCAAGAGAAAAGAAACACCAAATCAAAACTATAGTACAATAGTGTACAAAGCACACATGCCAGATGTTCTATGCATAGTACTTCTTAAGGTAAAGCCCATTCCAGGGTTCACCAAGAGATATTCCATTGTAGTCAACTAGCTCGTAGGAAACTCTATGTAATACATGTTTTACGATATAAGGTCCATGCCACAAAGGTTCTAACTTTCCTGTCCCTATATTATCATGATCCTGGTCATAAACGAGGACTAGGTCTCCTTCCGCGAAAGTACAAGGTTGAATGGATTTTTCATATTGACTCTTCATTCGTTTTTGATACGTCTTGTTAACGAGAGCAGCATCGCGGCATGTTTCATCCAACTTAGTCATATATAGGAATTGTTCCTCTTCAACAGAGGTGTGAGGCAGGAGTTCTACGGTGAGTTTCAACGAAGGAATTTCGCACTTGATTTGTAATACTGCTTCAATGCCATATACCAATTGGAATGGAGTGAATCTAGTTGAAGTTTTCATTGAGGTGCGGTAAGCCTAGAGGGCAGAGAAAAGTTGCAAGTGCCAAGAATTTTTGTTAGCCCCCACCATGCGTTGGATCATGGTCTAAAGGACTTTGTTGATATCTTCAACTTTTCCATTTTCTTGAGGATAGTAGGGGGATGATTTTTCATGGAAAAAACCCAACTTGACATGTAACTCACCCATCATCTGGTTTTGAAAATGTGAACAATGATTAGTGACAATGGCTTGTGGAAAGCCAAGGTGAGTGATGATGTGGTTAAAGACGAAGAGAGTTGCAGTACGACCATCGTTAAGAAATGTAGGCATAGCCTCATCCCATTTTGTGAAATAATCAACGTCAACGATGATATAACTGTGGCCCTCGACTGAGGTAGGCTTACATTGCATGAAATCAATGCCCCATTTGGCAAAGGGGTCGATGGCGACAACATGATGCAACGAAGCAGGGTGGGTGTGTGCCTTTTTATGAAAAACTTGACAGGTTGAGCATCTTTTGACATCCTCAATACAATCTTTGAAGATGGAGGGCCAAAAATAACCGGCACGTAATATTTTCTGAGCTGTATCCATCCCAGAAAGGTGACCGCCACAAGTTCCAAGGTGACATTCATTTAAGACATGTTCAGCCTCATTGTGGGTTAAACAATGTTGTAGGATAGTGTTAATACCACGACGATACAAAGTGTCACCGATGATAATGTAGCATTTAGAATGGTGGCGAATACGACAATGTTCTTCACGGGAAATATGGGGCTGAAAACATTGGGTTTGAATATAGAGAATAATATCTCCATACCAAGGATCAGACGTGCTAATGAGGAACAAAGATTCATCTGGAAGAGAATCATTGGGCTCAGTATCGTCATCAGCATGGGGAAGATCACATATAAGTTCTACAAAAACAAAGGAATTTTTAGCTTTTGATTTGGCAAACTCGAGATCGAACTCTTGAAGAATAATGATCCATTTGGAATATTTTCCCCCAAGGACTTGACATGTCAGAATATGGTACATGGGGTTCGAGTCCGCAATGACCGTGGTAGTGCGTAACATAATGTAATGGTGAAATCTCTGGACGACAATGAAAACTGCTAGAGCCAACTTTTCAACATGTGAATATCAGAGTGCGAGACAGGATAGACTCTTGCTTAGATAGTATATCACATGTTCGTCATCATTAGGGTCCTCTTGAACTAACAGTCTAACACCATAGCAATAGTGGAAGTAGAGGATGCCAAGTAAAGGATATAGTCTTGTGCATAATTCAGAGGATGCAAGAGAGGTGTATGGGTCAATGCGTGTTTAAGAGCATCGAAGGATCGTTGAGCAATGTCATCCCAGATGAAAGGAGTGTCTTTCTGTAACAATCACATAAATCCTTTAGTAAGCTCGGCGTAATTACATATAAAACAACGAAGGAAGTTTTCTTTCCCTTGCAAACTTTGTAGTTGGGTCAGATTGTTGGGAGGAGGTAAAGCAAGAATAGCTTTGATTTTTAAGGGATCCAACCTAATCCCATATTTGGAGACAACGAAATTGAGGAGTCGAACTCATTCAACAATAAAGATGCATTTGTGAGGGTTCAAATGGATACGATAGAACCAACATCGAAGAAAAATGGCCCATAAATGACCAATATAGTATGGTCGATTAGATGAATGGGTAGGTAAATCATCGAGGTAGGGTTCCACAATATGTTTGATATCGTGGAAAGCATATGACATGGCCCGCTTGAAAGTCACACCAGCATTTTTGAGACCAAAAGGTAGTTTCCGATAAGCAAAAGTCCCCCATGGGTAGATGAAGGTTGTCTTATGTTGATCAGTTGGAAGAATGTCAATTTGGTTATACCCTGAGAATCCATCCATGAAAGAGAAAATAATGCTGCCAACACAATTCTCAATGATTTGGTCAATGAAAGGTGTAGGGTAATTGTCTTTTGGACAAGCCTTGCTGAGATCCCTGTAATCAACACAGACATGAATGGTTCCTTGTTTTTTAGCAACTGAAACAATGTTAGAAAGCCATTCCATCAAGGGGACAGGATAGATAAAGCCATATTTCAACAGTTTTTCAACTTCTGCCTTTATGGCTGCGGTTTTCTTAGGATGAACTGGGCAAAGTTTTTGTCATACATGTTTAATGCCCAGGTAAGTTTTTATCTCATGCACAATGATCGAAGGATCGATCCCTGGCAT
>JASDQU010010219.1:40267-52107 GCA_032191745.1 Picea mariana
GGCATGACAAGCACTATCCATCTAGGATAGTTTCACCAACAATTTCCTTGATCTTCATCTCGCTATTCCGCATACAAGCATGGGTCCTCCAACCATTCTTCTAGGATAACTCAATTCACAAAGCGTATTCCCATGAGGGCTTTCACCATAAGGGGACCACTTTGGAGTTTATCTGTTTGTGCACCTTATCAATCATGATAAGACAATAATGAGAGCATGGGTCCTCCAACCATTCTTCTAGGATAACTCAATCCACAAAGCGTCTTCCCGTGAGGGCTTTCACCATAAGGTGACCACTTTGGAGTTCATCCATTTGTGCACCTTATCAATCATGATAAGACAATAATGAGTCATCTATACATTTTTCCAACAATGTNCCACAAAGCGTCTTCCCGTGAGGGCTTTCACCATAAGGTGACCACTTTGGAGTTCATCCATTTGTTTACCTTTGCATTGATTGGTTTCCACTTGGACATATAACATTCTCATCAAGGGAATCATATCAATCAATTACTTGACATCAACCAATGACATCAATCAAACCAAACCATTTGCATCAATGACATATGATCCAACAATCTCCCAAGTAATCAAACCATTGGCATCAATGACAAACCATTGGCATCAATGACAACATGATCCAACAATAAGTGGTGCCAGAGACGGGACAAAGTGAACAAACTCAGAAGGAAGAGGTAAGTGGCTTGTGGGGTACTCAGAGTATATGGACGATGTCAACAAGGGTATATGATAAGGAGTTCCCCAACCAAGGGCGACATGGGTTGCATTTTCTAAAACAGGGAAGAAGGTCGCCAAAGGTGACGAAAAAAAGGTATGGAAATGCTGGAAATAAAGGCTTTTGTACAATAAATAAAGAATGATTTGGGATGATTGTACAACTATAGAAACGGGTGCCCTAGTGTAATATGTTTGGGCTGGTGAGGGAACCATTATTTTGGAGAATTGGTGGAAGGTCGAGGCACCATGGGTGGGTTTCTGTAGGAGGTAGATGAAATGGAGGGAAATTTGTAGACAGGAAAACTGATTGTGGATGAAATGGGGGGTTCATGATACTGTGAAGGTGCAGTCAAAAATAGAACCTTAAAGAGATAATCTGGGAGTCCACTGGGAAAGCTAGCAAAATGAGGAGAAGGAGTATGTGGCTAATTCACGACATGATGTAAGACTATCGAGACTCGCATCCCTAAACGGTTTGAAAAACAACATGAGTGTCAAATTGCAAAAGGGTGCTATGAATGGGTCAACTCATGTGGGTGAGAGTGCTATCGGGTGACAGTACCGAAGATGCAAATGGAGGTGGTGGTACTGCAGAGCCAGAGATGGAGAGCCTAGAGGAAAATGTCAAAGGGTGTGACTAGAAATGCAATTGAGATTCAGGGGGAATGAGTACATGCCAGTGTTGATTATATACCTGAAGGGGTTGCGTTGATGTATGATGACCAAGTACCTGCACACATGAAAACCAAATACCCGACGTGAAAAATATCTGAAGAGAATCGAACATATGAGCATTTATTTGATCATTTTGAACATGAGCATGCGTACCTGGATGGGGTATGAAAAAATGGTGCCTCAGAGGCTAAGGATAAAAAGTGGTCTGGGGAATGTCTTGATGTAGATGACAGGATGTTGATCCTATGGCTGAAGACAGATCGAAGAAAGGACACCTGGAGCTCCCAGAATGGTGATTGCAAGTTTGGTGGAAAGGCTTATATATATCCATAGGGCCCACATTGCCACCTCATTTGTACTTGTTTCCAGAGTGACTGGATGAGAGGTATTTAGAGGAGATTTGGAGATTCCAGGAGAGAGAGGTAGTTGATTCAGGATTAGTGAGCTTTAGGTTAGTAGTCTGATCGTCTTGCATATAATTAGGTTTTTCATTTCTGGGCAGGGCCTATACGGAGGGTCGTACAAGGGGTGTTATGGGTGTGATCCCCCAAGTGCGCAGGTGATCCGGAAATAGGCACACACAAGTGCACACCTCATTTGTACTTGTTTCCAGAGTGACTGGATGAGAGGTATTTAGAGGAGATTTGGAGATTCCAGGAGAGAGAGGTAGTTGATTCAGGATTAGTGAGCTTTAGGTTAGTAGTCTGATCGTCTTGCATATAATTAGGTTTTTCATTTCTGGGCAGGGCCTATACGGAGGGCCGTACAAGGGGTGTTATGGGTGTGAGCCCCCAAGTGCGCAGGTGATCCGGAAATAGGCACACACAAGTGCACACCTATCATCTGGATAGATGCGCATGGGGGCACCCGTAAGGGGGACAAAGGCACGCATTATGTGCACACTTGTTGGCTACACAGTTGTGCATGTGTGCGTGGTTGTGTAGTGGATAGGCACGCTTTCATGTGCGCTTGTGTTCGTGACAGGGGCTCATGGAGGCACCCCTATAGGGTGAGCAGGGGCGCACACATGCACACCTATGGGATGGACAAGTGCACTTGAGTGCGTGCTTGTGGAGTGAACAAGTGTGCATACGTGCGCGCCTATGGGGTGAAGAGACACACATGTGTGTGTGCCTATGGTTTAAACAGTCACACCTTGGGGGCAAGGTTGACGGGTGTAAAATTAATCTTTTGAATGTTTTTAATGGTCAATGTGGTTGACCTAGGAATGTTTTATGTGGCTGCAGGTGATCATTTGGCACGATTCCAGTTGGTTGGCGAGAGAGGGATTAGTCCTAGCTGAGAGATGTCATGGCGACTGAGGAGCTGGGGGTTCATGCTACTTTGGCAGCCTATGGGCTGCTGAAGTTCTTTGAGTGCCCGTTGATACAAGTGCATGAGTATCTCCTGTGGTTTCTTATCCAGATGTGGAGTCTGGACCTGCATTGTTTTATGGTGTGGGGAGAGCAGATTGCCTTCACTGCGGTGGAGGATATATATTTTTTGACTGGGCTCTTGTTTCGAGGAACACCCCTACCAGAGGAGTCGGAGCTACCTTCTAACATGGCATTAGTGACAGTGGGTCAGAGGTACTATTCCAGGGTGAACTTTATGTCGGGCTCTGTCATGAGCATTATGGTGATGGATGCTCTAGCGCATCGTTGTATAGCAGCGATGATTGTGAGGGTGTATGTGTCCCTTGCGGCTCAGCGGATTAGTGGTGGTCAGCTAAGTATTATGGAGAGGGTACTGGATGGTGAGCACTTTGCCTAGGGGCTTACACTACATGCCAGGATGGCAAGGTAGCTGGACCATTGTCGGTCCATGGATACAGAGGACTTTTCCTTTAGGTCCATCCTATTGGCATGGTTCTTGGAGAGGGTGCCTATGTTGCGCCCTAGGATTTTATTGGACGCTCTTGGGGCATGAGAGCCGCGACTGAGGTAGTGGTTGACTATTTTGGTTCGCCACGGTGGTGGCAAGGGTGGCCACTTCTTCACAGTTGAGGCGACGCAGGTGTGGCGGCAGATGCCGCAGGTGATACTGCAGTTTCCATATGTTGGTGTTGATGTCCGGGGTGATCCAAAAATGGTGTTACCTCCAGGGGAGGTTTTTGATCAGTGAGGTATGTTTATGAGTTTTGATATGTTGATTGTTTGTGATAGCATGACATGTGTATTTGGTATGGATGTTGATACTATCGTTTGGTTTTTCGTATGTGCAGATGTAGCGCCTCACGGGCGCGAGGTTGTGTTGTTGAGGGATCCATCTCGCCAGGAGCCGGGGAGACTGCCGCGGGGAGGGCCATGGGTAGGAGAGAGATGTTGACGTGAGGACACCAGGGCGAGACCAACTGAGGATGAGAGAGAAACGAGGAGACGCCAGTTTGATGACCCAGGTGCCAAGTCATCACATGCTCCTCCGGCAGATGCCAGAGTAGATTTTGAGGATAGTCGCCGCCAGCTGGAAGCAGTGCTACAGGGTGTGCCTGAGGGCATGTGGTCATGTATCCAGGATGAGGGCATCCTGAAGAAGTGTGTGGCGGTTCTGCCATCGTGGTGGGCCATTGTACGACAAGCAACAATAGTAGGTGTTGCTATGATCGGACGGTTACCTCCTGGTTCAGAGGGACGAGTAGTGGGTGGGGGACCACCACCTGAGGGAGGGGCATGAGGTGGTGCTCTAGAGTCACTTTCAGTGGTGCTCGATTTATTTCTATATTTTTGTATATAGGTTGGTGAGCCCATTTTATACCGAGGTGCTATACTGGCTTGTGGATTCTGTATATGATGTTTTGTATGTAAACATTTTGATGCCACTGGTGATCGATTTATATATATATGAGTATACATTTTGGGGTCTATGTGATGTTTACATGTGTTTTTTAATGTTTGATGATGTCTAATCTATATATGTTGTGATAGGTTTTTGATATTTTTTATTTATGTGTAGAGGTATCGTGATGTGATATATGCAAGTCTAACACAATGTTAGCTAAGTTATCTGTAATTTGACTCAATTGTCTTGGAATATGTGTAAATGTAATGAAATCAAAATGTCGAGATAAAAGTCTAACCTGCGGGTATTTGCAAAAGAGGAAAGGATCGCGGACACGCTACACATTGTTGAGTTGGAGAATGACTAGTTGAGAGTCGAGAAAGATGCTAAGGTGACGAATACGATGATGTTGGGCATTGGCAAGGAGGCCAATGACGACAGTGTATTCATCTTGGTTGTTGGTGGTTGAACCCAAACATATGCTGCTCGAATGGAGAATTTCATGTGAGGGGGTATAGAGGGCCCAAGCTGCTGAAGCGAGATTTTGTGTCCAACGGCTGGCATCGTTGGCATAACCAATGTGGTAGGCCGATGGAGGAAGCATCTGTCAATAGCACAAATGATAGTTTTAGACGTGAGGGATGGAAAAAAGATTAAAAACACTAGAAAAGAAATAACCTAAAGTAGAATTGCTATGCTTAGGCATAAAATTTCTTTAAGTATAACCCGTTGATGGGTTCTTTGAGAGAGAGGCCTTCGGGAGAGGCCAGTATGTAGGCACCTTTGGTGAGGCAATGTTGGATAATTTAGGGGCCATGTCATAGTGAATCGAATTTTTCATGACCAAGGGTATCGTGAGCAATATTGTAATCAAGGACGAGGTCACCTTTGCAAAATGAGTGAAGGTTGACATGGCGGTCAAAGGTGGCCTTTGACCATTTTTTAGCTACCTCATTGTTTTGTAATGAAGATCGACGATCTTCATCCAGGGACTCTAAGTTCAGCAAGCACTGCTCCATTGGAGTAGTGTCGGGTAATAGCTCAATTGCGGTGTGTAAGGTGGGAATTTTGCACTCGATGGGAAGAGTGGCCTCAACCCCATGGACTAGATGAAATGGTGTGAAACCAGTGGTTATTTTCAAAGCCATACGGTAAGCCCATAGTGAGGAAAATAACATATGATGCCAATTGGTCTTATGTTTATTAACCGTGCGCTATAACATGGTCTTGAGGACCTTGTCAATTGCTTCGACCTATCTGTTAGAATAAGGGTAATATGGTGAGGAAAACTCATGGGAGAATCCTAACCGAGATGAGATTTCAACGAAAATATCATTCTTGAAGTGTTTCCCATGATCAGAAACTAGTTGGAGTGGTACTCCAAAGTGGGATATCATGTGGTTAAAGAAAAAACGCGTTGTAGTGTCAGTGTTATTGTTGAAGGTGGGCATAGCTTCCACCCATTTTGTGAAGTAATTGACTGCGACAACAATGTATTTGTGGCCATTGCTAGAGGGGGGATTACAAGTCATGAAGTCAATGCCCCATTTACAAAAGGGGTCGGCAGTAATGACTGGGTGAAGAAGAGCACGTGGTGCTCATGCTTTGTTCGCATAATGCTGACATTTCTCTCATTGCTTCACGGTGTGAATGCAATTGTGAAACAATGTAGGCCAAAAATGACCTGCTCAGATGATTTTTTGAGCAGTGGACATTCCCAAAAGATGGCCCCCACATGTGCCGCCGTGGTAGTCGTTCAAGACTCTATCGACCTCCTCAATAGTCAAGCATCGAAGAAGTATGGTGTCGACCCCTCGCCAGTATAAGATGTCTTCGATGAGGAGGTAGCAAGGGGCCTGGTGGCGAATACGATGACGATCATCTCGTGAGAGGTGGTTACCAAACTTTTAGGTTCGTAGGTAGACGAGGAGGTCGTCGTACCAAGGATCATCTGAAGTGATGTAAAAGAGATGTTTGTCAGGAAAGTCGGTGTTGAGGGGGGCACTGGTATTATTAGAGGGGAAGTTTGTAACAAGTTCAGTGAGGACGAGAGATTTCTTTCTTTTGGGTGTTGAGAATTCAAGATGTACTCCTGAAGGATAACGATCCATCAGGAAAATTTTCCATTAATTTTCCGATGATTGAGCAAGTATTGCATAGGGTTGGAATCTGCTATGACCTTAGTCATGTGAAGCAGAATGTAATGACGCAGTTTCTGGACTGCAAGGATGACTGCAAGGGATAGTTTCTCTTCATGTTTGTACTTCAAGGCTGGCTCGAAGAGGTTTTTACTAACTGTTGGCGACGGAATTCACTCCTAGATTGATAGCAGGAGTAGAGCTCGACACCCATCAGTTTTATGTCACAGTGGTTTATAGATGGGGTGACCGAATGGATGCCAACTCAAAACAATATCGTTCCAACTCTGAAACTAGGCTAGGCATGCATGGGTGAGTGAGGTCTTATATAAACGTCAGACAGTGAGTTGTAGTATATGGTGAAACAAGAGGAAGACTTATATAAGAGAAAAGCAGAGGTCTGGTACTAACATCAAGTTACTAACAGACTATAGGAGAAGACGTTCAAAGGCAATATCATTTTACATTCAAACGCAAAACCAGAGAGTGCAATCGTGCAACAACGAACCTTTCATCATAACGTAACTGCAACGATCCACAAGAATCAATCAATCACGAATTCTCTGGTATGAGAGGAAGACATAGGCGGGATAGGAAAACCGTTTGTCATAAAACAAGAAATCTCAGATACAAATGCATACCCAGAAAGCTAGAATATTTGTTGAAGCTTTACAGTAGGGAGCTCTGCTCTACCATCGATAGATAAAAAAATGGCAAAAACGCCTTCATATACTCAAAACAACAACAACAACAAAATCGAAATGCTGCATTAAAAACTTTGCGTCTACATGGCTTATGACAATCTGCAACTGCAGTTTCTGAATGGTCGTGCAGCTTATGGCAGACGCAATCGAACTTCTGACAGTTCCGTGGGAGAACCGACGTGCCTTTAATTCGTTGCCGGACTATCCTATTATGGCGAAGGCGATGTCTAACCACCACCAACTACCTTAATAACTTCTTCATTGGGATTGAGGATGGCCCGACTAACTTGGCACCCTTGGGACGTGGAAGGTCTCTTGCACTGCCACCTGGATGAACTTGAACGACCTGATGTATATGCGTGGAGGTCAGCGTGAAGGATGGGGCGCACAATGGGCATGGTGGCGCCAGGATCGTGAGGGAGAGATAAGAAGTGATGAGGTGTGAGAGAAGTTACAGGGGAAGACACATGGCGGAATGAAATAGGCGGTGGGAGCAGAAGAGGAGATACGATGGGCTTGTTATTAATGGGAGGTGGACGTGGAGTGGAGCGAGACACATGGCGGATGGTGCATGGATGATGAGATGGGACGGGGGAAGAAACCACATGGAAGGAAAGAGGGGAGATAGACAGGTGTTGGAGGATGAGGAAGGGCCAGAGGGAGTGAGCCTCATCTCATGGTCGAGCAAAAAACAGATGGCAGGATGACATGGCAGGAAAAGGGGCCCACATTGGATAAAAGCAGAGCAGCTGAGAAGGATGGGACCATCCAAGCGCCATTGATATGGGTGCACTGATCTTGGCCATCGAAAAGATGTATGCCTGATTCCGGACCCCCCCCCCTCCGCTTAAAGGTAGAAAGGAGGGGCGGGTCTGGAATTGCCTCGCGCGCCGTTGATCCGGGCACTTTGATCATAACCGTCAAAGAGATGCACCCTGGATTCTGGAACCCCCCCTTCCGCTTAAAGGTAGAAAGGTGGGAGGTTTCTGGAATTTCCCATATGCCATTGATCCAGGCACTTGGATTCCTGCCGTCCAGATCCGCTTATCGTTTACCACAGGTGCGCTTGCGTTCCGAACTTAGGATAAGTGGGTTTTTAACCCATTCTTTTGCATTCTAACCCCCTTACAAAAAATGTTGCTAACATTAGGCTCCATGGGGGATAGAGTCATCCCTGTGATGCTCTAAGAACACTTTCCACAGCTTCAATGCCTTGCTTTTGGGATATGGAGTCAAGCTTAGAACACCTGCTTCTGAAAATATAGGCCGAAAAGTAAAGCAAAGCAAATAAAGCTACATGCTCAAAGGAGCTTATTTATATATAGTCCTAAACTAATAAAACACCTTACATGGGGCTAGGTGAAAGAAAACTTCCACCACAGCCAATCAAGTAACTTCCTGAAGGGAAGCTCTTGCCTTCTGTCAGTGATCACAAACAGTTGATGTAACCGTGACAGAAAAACTATTACACTCTTCAATTTCTCCTTACAAGCTGAGGTTGAGATGGGATGTGGTGGCTCCAAAGCATGAGGGAAATGCCACTCCATGTATTTTCTAACAGGGTCATCGAATGAGTGGCCTCTTTCAGGAAATTGGCGACAGTCAGCCTCTTCTGCTACACAATTGTTCACCCGCGGTCGAATATCTCTGATAAGCACAGGTGGGTGAATAACTGAAGTAGGCTTGCTAATCTCAGGTGGTGGCTTCTTACTGATTGGCTCTAAAAAAAGGGCAGACTGCTCCTCTGGTTCTTTTTCCTCTTCTTGGGTCTCCCCCGAGTTAGATTCGTATCCATCATAAACAGGCCCCCCGAGTAAATTCTGCACTTCCTCGTACTGCTCAGCGTCTCCTGAAAGACTGAAATGGATGATTTCCTTGTGATAATTTCCCCTAGTGAGTAGAGGGCAAGGGTCTGAGACCTGCTCTTGGAAATCCAGCATATCGAGCTCAGACTCTGATTCGTAATTTTCATAAGTGGGCTGGCTGTTCTAATCAGCAAAAGGTGATGTGGGGATCTGTTGCTCCTCTTCCAGATAATCATCAAAGTGGGGGGGAAACAGAGCTTCTCCAACTTGTAGAAGTGGAACTATCCTCCGTTCCTCTGTTTCGACCCCGAATGTAAACACATCATGGGAGATCTTGTGAAGAAAAAGAGAACAATCCTCTTCCACAACTACCACTTCATCATTTTGTTCTGAGACAACAAGCTCATCGGGGGAAGATGTTAATGTGCTTACGAGATCTTCAATATCCTCCTCGAGAGAGCCATCTAGAACATCTACCTTAGAGACTGGAAACTCCTCCTGATGGTCCTCAGATTTCAACCTTGCAAGTTGGGCAATGAGAGTTATCGCCCGCTCCATTAGTTCACTTAGAGCAACTTCTTCCCTCAGTTTTCTATCCTTACAGCCCTCATCATCACATCCTTCATCAGACATGATCATATCTGGGAGGATTTCTTCTTCTTGGCTCTCCCATGGGTCAGATCCATAATGACCATAAACAGGACCTGTGGGAAAGTTTTTTTTGTAATCTCCCTCAGTAGAGCTGCTAAGGGCCTCTACTTCAAAGGATGAGAAATCCTTAGTGCATTGTTCAGCTTCCCATCTGTCAAGTCTGGCATTGATAGATTTTATCAACTCCATAACTTCACCCGAAACAGACGGATGGGGAGGAAAAAGGACTGATTCCTGATCTAGGTCATTGGGATCATCCTCATAGCCTTCATAAAAGACGGCTCTATCTTGTATACATTTGCTGTAGTATCCCTCACAACAGTTATGAAAAATCAACTTAGAGGGATACAACTTCTAACAGTAAGCGGTGACAGCTGCATGAAACTCACTAAGTGAAGAAATGATAGCAGGGGGTAAATAATGATACCGTCTACACACATCCCCTGCTAACGAGAACATGAACATCTTCAGTAATACATTTTCATGATGTATCTCCCACTGACGCATAAGTTCATGAAACTCGCTGAGGTGCTAAGCAGGGGAGCAAGGTTGTCCTCTTCACATTTTCCAAATATGGGCAAATAATCGCCCCATTCATTCGGAGAGGGGACAGCATTAGGAAAACTAGGAATAGCAGAAAAATTAAAAGGAGAAAACCTACGAGCAAGGATTTTCTCCATACGAACCAGTGGAGTCACCAATCGATCCTCGAATCATGGAGTCGCCAGGTGAAAGATGTGCAGCCTCAAATGTGTCTGGTCCTTGTTCACCATCAAAGGCTAGATCTTAACATTGTCTTTACCCCAGGAAGCTTCTCAGGCTGAGAAAGCAGCTGTTGAAACCTTCTCGAGAAAGCTCCTTAGGGTCAGCTTTCAGGTGTGCTAACAGTAGTCACAGCTGAAACAGTGATGTGGAAACAATGGAGTCGCCACAGTGGAGTCACCAGGTGCATAGTAGCAATCTTTAAGGGCTCTGATGTCTGATGCACCTTCAGAATCAGAGGCTCAATGTCGTTCTGCCAAGGGAAAATATTCAACTTCGTCCCCGGCAATGGTGCCAGAAATGTTGGTGACAGAAGTCACTCCTTGATTGCTAGCAGGAGCAGAGCCCGATGCCCATCAGTTTTATGTCACAGTGGTTTATAGATGGGGTCACCGAATGGAAGCCAAGTCAAAACAATATCGTTCCAACTCCGAAACTAGGCTAGGCATGCATGGGTGAGTGAGGTCTTATATAAACTTCAGACAGTGAGTTGTAGTATATGGTGAAACAGGTAGAAGACTTATATAAGAGAAAAGCAGAGGTCTGGTACTAACATCAAGTTACTAACAGACTATAGAAGAAGACGTTCGAAGGAAATATCATTTTACATTCAAACGCAAAACCAAAGAGTGCAATAGTGCAACAACGAACCTTTCATCATAACATAACTGCAACGATCTGTGAGAATCAGTCAATCATGAATTCTCTGGTATGAGAGGAAGACATAGGCGGGATAGGAAAATCGTTTGTCATAAAACAAGAAATCTCATATACAAATGCATACCCAGAAAGCTAGAATATCTGTTGAAGCTTTACAGTAGGGAGATCTGCTCTACCATCGATAGATAAAAAAATGGCGAAAACGCCTTCATATACTCAAAACAACAACAACAACAAAATCGAGACACTGCATTAAAAACTTTGCGTCTACATGGCTTCTGACAATCTGCAACTGCAGTTTCTGAATGGTTGTGCAACTTATGGCAGATGCAATCGAACTTCTGACAGTTCCGTGGGTGAACCGACGTGCCTTTAATTCATTTTCGGACTTTCCCATTATGGAGGAGGCGATGTCTAACCACCACCAACTACCTTAATAACTGCTTCATTGGGATTGAGGATGGCCTGGCCAACTTGGCACCCTTGGGACGTGGAAGGTCTCTTGCGTTGCCACCTGGATGAGCTTGAATGGCCTGATGTATATGCATGGAGGCCAGCGCAAAGGATGGGGTGCACAATGGGCATGGTGGCACTAGGATCGTGAGGGCGAGATAAAAAGTGATGAGGTGTGAGAGTGGTTACAGGGGAAGACACATGGTGGAATGAAATAGGCGGAGGGAGCAGAAGAGGAGATACGATGGGCTTGTTATTAATGGGAGGCGGACGTGGAGTGGAGCGGGACACATGGCGGATGGTGTGTGGATGATGAGATGGGATGGGGGAAGAAACCGCATAGATGGAAAGACGGGAGATAGACAGGTGTTGGAGGATGAGGAAGGGCTAGAGGGAGCGAGCCTCATCTCATGGTTGAGCGAAAAACAGATGGCAAGATGACATGGTAGGAAAAGGGGCCCACGTTGGATAAAAGC
>JASDQU010010219.1:52374-81867 GCA_032191745.1 Picea mariana
TGTCATCCAGATCTGCTTGTCATTTACCACAGGCGTGCTTGTGTTCCGAACTTAGGATAAGTGGGTTTTTAACCCATTCTTTTGCATTCTAACCCTCTTACAAGAAATGTCGCTAACACTAACGTAATAAATGACATGCTCATGATCATTATCACCGATTTGTACGAGAACTCCTGCTACTGAGACAACTGAGACAACTGATGCTGATATGTAGAGGATATAATCATGATTGTAGTTAGGTGCACTACTTAAAGGGGCATTGGAGAGCATCATTTTAAGATCGTCAAATGATTTTTGGGCATGTTCATCCCAGTGGAATAGGATGTCATGGTGAAGTAGACAAAGGAAACCGTGTGCTCGAGTGGCGTAGTCTGGGACAAAACGCTGTAGAAAGTTAGCTTTTCCTTGTAGGCTCTGGAGTTGATGTAAATTTCGAGGAGGTGGAATTTCTGTAATGGCTTGGACTTTGAGGGGTTCCACGGTAATACCTCTTTGGGAAATGATGAATCCGAGGAGGTTCCCTGCAGTGATGTAGAACACACACTTGAGGGGGTTCAAGCGGATGTTGTACTAACGACACCATTGGAAGATGATTTGTAAATCATCAAGATGTTGGGTGTGCTTCTTGGATCGAGCGGTGAGGTCATCCATGTATGAAAAGATGATATGAGCTATATCGTGAAAAATGTATGTCATATCCCATTGGAAAGTTGTGCCAGCATTCTTTAAGCCAAAAGGCATGACCTGATATGCAAAAGTGCCCCAAGGGGTAGTGAATGCGGTTTTGTATTGATCGGCTAAGTGGATTTGGATTTGATTATAACTAGAGAAACCATCCATGAAGGATAGAGCCTCGTGGCCTGCACAATCGTCGATAATTTGATCGATGAAAGGCGTTGGAAAGTTGTCTTTTGGACATGCGTGATTGAGATCGCAAAAGTCCATGCAAACGCAGATAGTGCCCTATTTTTTGTTAACGGGTACAGGGTTGGAAACCCATGATGTATAGGCGATGGGGTAGATGAACCCGTCCACGCATAGTTTGTCAATCTCATCTTTGATGGTCTCTACTTTGGATGGGTGTAGCGGTTGCTATTTTTGATGAACTGGGGTGATATCAGGCTAGGTGTCGATGCGATGTTCGACGATAGAGGGATCAAGGCCAAGCATTTATGTGTATGACTAGGCAAAAATATCCTGATATTCTTGGAAGAGGGATTTATAGATGGTGATTTCTTGAGGAGTGCAAGTGGCACCGATGGTGATTTCCTCGACGACTCCATTTTTTATGGAAATATCGATTTTGATGGTCGGGGAAATTTTGTCCATGTTGCCTTCTTCAAAAGCATCAGGGGCAGGAATGGGGTTGTTGAACTAGTCGATAGGCCCTGATGGGATAAAATCCTTGGTTTCGACCACGTATATGGGGTGTTGGTTAGGAGGTGTGGAGGCTTTCTGTGGAAAGAAGAGTGCACAGTGGTGTAGCGCATCCCATTGGTAGTCAGGGTTGTTTAACTCTTCGAGTATGTCCTCATCACAATGGAATTGACGAGAATACAAGGGGTCGTAAGGAGTGATATCAGTGACTGTCCCCATGTGGTTGTCTTCGGGTGAAGAAGTAGTAGGGGGAATGATGTAATGAGATTGCGATGGTTCACTTGACATAAACCAAATATCGAAGTACTGAGGAGTACCAGTGGTAGTTGGGTGTAATATGTCCATAGGGAAATGAATGGGAGAACTGGGGTGATTTGGGGCTGAATCCTCAGATAAGTCAGCCAAGAACCACGGAGGCGTTGGGAGGGCCTCGGGTTCAAGAGAAATGATATGAAGAATTTCTAGTGACGCGGTAAGGTCAACCATTGATTCTCTAGGGGTTTGAATCAGGTTCAATTGGCATTGCCCGTATTCAATGATCATAGGACATTGGTATGTAAAATGATCTAAGGATTCACATAGAGAGCAAGGGCACCTCATACATTCATTAACTGAAGTTGTGACATAATGGATGTCAGTGATGTTTGGTAGAGATGATGTATATGGATTGGGTTCATTCTGGAAGCTTTGGCATACTGCAGCTAATGTCTGCCGAAAGCACGACAGTGCTGGGAAATGGTGGGTATAATGGCCATATTTTGAACATATAGGGCAAGAGAATTTGGTTTGCATCCCTTTACTACTTGAGTGAGGGGCGGTAGTGGCAGTACTTGCTACAGTGGCGAGTGTTGATGGAGTGTGACTAAGTGGAATCAAGTTCCGTAACTTCGGTAGACATGGGCAGTTGTTGGTTTGGTGTCTATATTTCTCACATAGCACCCAAGGGGGTTGGACGCATGGGGGAAGTGGAGTTGTGGGCTCCTTCTTCTTTCTCCTACCCCCAGCTATGGCAAGGAGGGTAGTGAGTGGGGGTGTAGAGGGTATGGTGGGAGTGAACATGGGAATCGTCATTGGGATTCCTTCCATTTGGGGGGGAAGGGATGGTTGAGGGACCATCTCTAGTGGATGTAAATACCAAACTGGAATTGCTAACACTATATTAGGGAGGGTAAGCGTTGCGGCTACTTGGAAATCTTGTATGTTGGGTGGAGGGTAAAAGAAGGGGATTTGAGTTATGGCTTGGGGAATTATCTCCCAAACTGGGATATGGCCTTGGGGGGAGGTGAAATTGTGGACTAGTGGAGTCGACGAGTTTGCGGGAGGCTCATGAGGGGGGAGCTCTGCGACTAGTGGGATGTTAGATATGGTAGAAGCCTCCCAAGGAGGAAGGGTATCCTTTATGTCAGTTCCATTGGATGATACGATGCATACTTGATTGGAAGGATGAAGGAGTGGTGGTGCACCATGGTAAGTGCCTAACAATGATGGGTCTTTGAAGATTCTAGGACCCACTTTGATGAGTGGGTATACATCATGACTCGTGTGGATGAGAGGGAGAATGTTATTGATGTTGGAAGAAGGGTTAGGCTCGTAATGTGAGACTTGGTCAATGGTAATGATCTTCCTGTTATGTGGGAACATCATCATTCGAAAGACAGAAGAGGGAACTTCCTTCATAGAGTACATGTAGCTATGACCAAAGAGGATATTATAATCGAGACAGAAGTCGATAAATTCAATGTCGATGAGAATGGTATTTCCCCCGAGTTCTAGAGGGACATTTTGGAAGAGCCCTTCAGGAGACGATGGTCGTTCGTCATAAGCTTGTAACGTAATGGAAGATGGTATGAGTTCGGGGGAACCAAATTTCTACCATACAGATTTGGACATAATACATGTGGATGCACCTTCATCGATGATGCACTGATGAAAGGTAATGTTTCAAATTTTCACTGGGATTTGAAAAGAAATTAGAGTGGGAAGGAAAGGCTCTCCACTATCGAGATCAAATGTAATGAGTCGAGTATTTGTGGGGTCAACTTCCCCCAAGGCAGAAAGTAATGATTTATGCTGAGTGGGACAAGTCTGAAGAACTTCTAAGACTAACATGGCAGCCGGGGATTGTGCTAAGTCATCAACCAAACTGTAATTATGAGCTGACCTAGCCTATGGGTTGTGGACATTCTTGCACAATGGGATGCAAGGGATGCGAAGAGGTGGTTTTGTGTTAGGGTGAGGGATCACCAATGGGGGTCTCGTTGGTGCGGATATTGTTTCTGGAGGAATGGGAGGAGACTCAGCGGGTGCATGGTACTGACAATTATGTGTTTGCAGAAGGATTTCTTCCTCACTGGTAAGGAGGATAGTTCGATCTGCAGGATTGTTTGGGTTGAGGTACTATCCCAACTATGGTGGGGTAGGTTGTATCTCTTTTTGGGTGTTCATCACACCTTGGTGTGGAATAGGATTATGTAGCACGGCTGGGGGGGGTTGTTGCACATATTGTTGTGGGGCCTACTAAGGGGCAGGTGGTGTTGGAGGATGTGGTAGACTACCTGAGTCTTTCAGCCATTTAAAATCAATGATTTGGGGGCAATGATGAGTATAATGACTGAACTCACCACAAAGGGAACAAGGGAAGTTGGTTTTAATAGTATTGTTATTTCTCCCTTGACGCCTATTGTTGTTGCCCCCCTGGGGGTTCTGATTCCCTTAGTTCTGGTTTCCCCCAATAGGTTGGTTTTGTTGGGGTTGATTCCCGCCTTGGCCTGGGTTGTTATTGTTCCTGTTCCTTCCTTTATTTTTGGCATTATTCGACGGATGGGTTAGATTTGCTGTATTCAACTGTTCAAAATTTTGATATTGCTGAACGGGAGAGGCTTGAACAAAATTCACCCCAGCATGAGGGTGTGGGGGGGCCATGGGTTGTGGTAGACCAGGAAATGGAAAGTACAGATTTTGTGGGATTTGTGATCAGTAAGGTACGTAGGAAGGCCTAGCACTTTCACTAGTACTTATAGTATAAGCTGAGGTAGATGGGGTACCAGAACTTGTCTGGATAGGTGGGTGTATTGAGGGTTCCGGTGGTGGCCCAATCATGGGCTGAGGAATAGCAACAGGGTATGGATGTTGATAAGGGGGTGGGGGGTAATAAGAGGTTCCCCCATATGCTGGCGGGTATTGAGGTGTGCCATACATTGGTGGTGGTTGGGGTTGAGGACTGTGGTGTCTGGTATTACCAATCAATCCGTCTGTTGAGTGAGACATCCCGGGTTTGTCTTGATCGAATGGAATGAATTTGGGGAGATCAAGAAGGACCATGTATAAGTACCCTGATTGTGAATAGATGAGATCATATTGTTGAGCCTTACTGATGGCTTCCTCTTTGGATTGAGGGAAGGTGGAAGCGACATCTTTATCGATGATAGAGACAAGTGATCTGAGAAACCAGTTAAGACACTGTTGTTTGGTGGTTTCGACTTTTCACAAACTACATCGTCTATGCCACTCGTGAATGTGATCAACGATATGTGTGGCTGAGGTTTGTTTGAAATTAGACTGTAGTTCAAGACCATTGTCATGGTGGATTGGTAATTGAAAGAAGGTCAAAAATGATTTGGCCAAGGACTCGAAAGTCGCATGGGAACCTGATTTTTTGTCTACATACCATTTGGTTGATGGGTCAGTGAGTGTGCATTGAAATAATCGTAGTCTAATGGAATCATCCATAATGCTGTTGGAAGAGCACCATAGGTGGAAAGTCATGACATGGTTGGTAGGGTCATCACCTGCCTTTCCTTCAAATTTGGGGATGTCTGAAGGTAGTTTGGTGGGCATTGTAGGCCATGTGGGGTCATGCAATATAAGATCATTGGTAAGTTTACTTAGATCTAGTATGTTAAGAGAGGCCAAATATGGCATCTGCAGTGGGGGGGGAGGGTTATCTCTAGCCATGGTGTGAGTGTGTTGTGAACCTGACCCTTGAGGGGGACTAGGTGGGTTGGTACTTCCCCCTTGAGAGGAAGTTGGCCCCCCGCTTCCATGTAAATGAGAGAGAGTGGATGGAGGGACTTGGGAAGTGGACCCAAGTAACATGGAACCAAGCAAAGCTAATCCTAGAATAGTGGCACTCACAGGAGTGTGTAAAGGTGGTGCCGATGAGTTGGCAAGATTAGGAACTCCCCCTAAAATAGGAGGGAGGTTTAGTAAGCATCTGGAATGACGAGGGTTTTGAGGGTCCCCTATGATGTCCAACTAGCTGAGTGGATGTGTGCAAAATGTGATGAGAGAAAGTAAAGAAGATCCTTTGTTGGAAATTTTGAACTTTACACAATATATATATCTAAATTAAAATGTAATCAGAAGTGCATCATACATAAAGTGTTTTGAAAAAGAAGCATATATGTGGATAAGTGGGTTTTGTCCATGTGGGGAATCAAAGAAAACAAATGCTTGTGTCCTAAAAGATGTAATGTACTTCCTCTCAAATAGCACTGGACCTTCCAATAGTACTCAACAGTGGGGTCTGAAGTCACCGAAAGAGAAACTAGTGAAGAATGAAATAATCAGTTATAATGAGGGGTAAAGGGGGCATATCTCGAAAGAGATGCCAATATTTCCCAACAGCCACACAAAATACGATCAAGATGAAATTGCAGCCCACAATTTCCACCTAGGTAGATGTCCTAAAATTCGGTCAGTAGGTACCTCGGTCAAAGTGCGACATTTAGATTTTCGGCCTAAGAAATGGGTCACGGGCTAGATCCTGTCTAAGAGGTGGGTTCCTCAAGGGAGGATGCATAGAACAATCAGACCTCAGACTTCAACCCTTCACAGGTATCTCCCTACCTTATGGTGTTAGGAACACTTGACTTGGAGGATTTTCAGTTCCCTATTTGACAAATTCTATTGTTTTGATAATGAGAGAACTAGATAACGGGGAGTTATTTGGATGCCTATCCCCGAAATCCTACCTAGACTAAAAATTTTATTTTGGCATCTCCTGTGGAAGAAAACTTAGTGAGTTTTTATAAAAAATTTAGATGTAGTTGTTTGAGAGATTGGGGGTGTGAACCAACCTCGTTGAAATTAAATGGGAGTGGATAGTTTCGTCAAGAAAAGGGTGGGGTGTTTCGGAATCCCTTTGGAGGAAACTTACTTTGACCTCCACGTTTTTTAGAAGAGAACTATGTGAGTGATAAATGAATTTTGTGTGTAAATGAGTGAAAGTGTGCCAAATGTTTTAATGAATTAGGTGTCACCTTGTTGCATGTGGACTTCGCTTGGTCCTTACAAGTGTTGATTACCTAATTAACTAAGTGCCTTTGGTACAACCTTGCGTAATTAAAAGTCCCTAGGAAGCTAACATGCGGACATGTGGGTCTATTACTATTCCTTTAACTCCCTATTGTGATTTAATCTAAGAAAAGATTTGAAACTATCCTAGATTGTGATCATGTGGGCATGTATGGGCTCATTACAAAACCTTTAAACTTCCCTAGTGATTTAATCTAAGAAAGTAAATTTCAACACTATCCTATCTTTGTAGCATGTGGGCATGTATGGGCCCGTTAAAATCTTAATATGTGTTTGAAAAATAAACTAAGAGGAGTCCCAAGAAGGGTTGTTGTCCTCTCCTAAAGGTTTTAATCTTATTAAGGGAGATGAAATTGTCCCACAATCTTTTTCTGATTCTCAAGGTCGCTTGGAGGCACGAGAGAAGAGCATACTAAGAGATTGCTATCCAACTTCTAGTCCCAATGCGAGTTAGATGTGTTTGTAAATGATTCCAACTTATACTTTTAGTCAAAGCAAGCCATCCATGTGGAAAAATGAAAGCAAAAAGAGGAAAAATGATTTTAAACCCCCTAAGTGCCTATGTGTTTTGACTAATCCCTTTATATGAAGAGGGGACTAAGTGTGCTACAGCTTAAAAACATGCATGAAGTCACTTTTAAAAAGTCTAAGGGACTTCCCCAAATCTCAAAAAGCCTTACAATGTGTATTTTTTGCACAAGTGCGCGGGTCTTGGTGGAGATAGAGGCGCACTGAGTGCCTGTGCGTAGACCAAAACGAGCTTATGGGCATAGGTGCGCATAATAGAACTGTGACTTAGGTGCATCTGTGCACGATGTGCATCTATGGGCCAAAAAACCCACGCACATATGACACATGGTTGTGAAAGAAAATTCTGGATGGAATTCTCCCAATTCAACTTGGAATTGGATGTTTAGTAGGTCCGCTTGGGCCGGTTAATGCACCTACAAATTAAATAAACCAAAAGAAGAGATAGAAAAACCCAAATGGGGTAGGAAATTGATACCTTTCCCTAGTGGAGTCACCAATATGTTGCGCCTCTTTCGTCATCTTAGTGAGCAAAATAGAGGTGCTTGCAAGATTAGTTGGATTTGCTAAGCAAGACAACTGTAAGGAAAAGGGTTAGAGAAAGAAATATAAAAGAACAACTAAGAATTAAACTAAGAAATACAATAACAACTAAACTAATGAACAGAGGGACACAAGGACAAAAGAAACAATAAGACCCATGTCACCAATGGTAAGGTTGATATTAGTGAAAGAAAACACCAAGAAGAAAGAGGACTATGAGTCCCTTCTTCCTCCAAGGGAGGGCTCTTGGACCCCCACAAATAAGCTCTTCTTACAACTTTGAAAATGAAAATGGTGAAAGAATTCTTTGCTAATCCACTCAAGGGGTAAGATGGATTGCCCAATGCAATGATGCTAGTAGACTCTTGATGAGAATAGAGGATTCCTCAAGAGAATAGTGGCAACATAAATTTGCTATTGAATTCCTTGAAAAATGAAGTGCATCCATGGCCTTTTTATAGAACTTATTTGACGTATTGTTCAACTAGCTTGTAGTGTGTAAAGAGACTAATTAGGGTATTTCTAGGTCTTTGACCAGCCAACCAGTCAGATACAGTCTAGATTTGAGTGTTAAATCAACTTGGAAGATAAACCAAAAGTGGGTGGGAGGCGAACCACTCTCATAAATGCACCATTCTCACATGTGCACGGCTTTTTGTGACTACAGTCGCGCATCGGGTGCATGTGCACTTTTCTTGCATTTTTGTTTTGCGCATGTGCGCGTGCGCCCTATGTAGTCATAACGCACTTTAATTTTATCATTGGTTGCATAGTTTTTGACTTTTTGGAAATGCTTTTGTCATAATTTTGGTCCATGGGTGACCTCATAACTGTTTGGCGATGCTGAATTCTTGTAACCATTTGCAGATGAAATTTCAATGATAATAGTGGTGGTTGAACATCATTTCCTCCATAATTGGAAAGCTCAAATGGACTATCAGCAAGTTGAATCATCTGCAGGTCCTTTCTGAAACACAATCATGTATGATTGAGTCTCACGTCTGACAGATGACTGCAGGTGTAGTCTGTCAGAGAGCATGCATACGTAATGCCTTGAATGCAAAGACTCGAGCATGTCTTTGTTTGTTTTCTCTGAGTATATAGGATTCATTTTGATATTTTCTTAGGGTCGATGATTGAGCTAGGATTCTGCATTGTAAAGATTTGATGAAAGCTCTGGTTATCTGTTATGTAATAGAATTTGAGATTTAATGTTTAATATAAGTCAACTTCTTTCCATCTCTCTATAAAATTTGTGTTAGAACACTTGGGCATGGAGGATTCAGTCGAGGGTCATATGTTGTTGTTATGAAGGTTTTATTTTAGCAGTATTGTGATCAATTTTAATCAATTAGTTTTTTTATATTTTTCCCTCTCACACTAAATAGCTCGGGCATGGATGATCTAGTTGAGTTATTTTAGCTACATAATGATGTATGTTTGATCATTGTGTTGTTATGACTGTGTTTCTTAAATATACTTCAGTGTCTGAAGATTTGAATTCAAGAGGATCTTGTGTTTGAGTTTTTCTTCCTTAGGCTGTTCGAAGACCTGATGTCCATAGAAAACCTCTACATTCTCCTCACCAAGTCTTCCTTCTATTCACCTTTAATCCAACTTACTGACTGAAGTTGAATCAAGACCTCATCTTCCTGTGCATATCAGTCCAGTTTTATGAGTTAAAGTGATATCATCTTGAGTCTACGTCCATTCAACCCCCCTTAAATTTATTCATTGTGACATACAAAATGATGGTTACATGGATTACCTCCCTTGCAATTAGTAGGTGACTTCTAGTGCTAACATTCATGGCACCATTGTCGGGGAATGAATTGAAGACTTTTCCCTAGGATAGAACGACAATGAGCTTATGATTTTGAAGGTGCATTAGACATTAGAACCATTGAAGATTTCAACTTTCACCTAGCGACTCCACAATCGAAGACTCCACTGGGGAGGATCATTGTTAGGTGAAAATATTGTCGTTTAATTTAGTTGTAGTAATTGCCCAACCATTTAATTTGTCAAACCCAGGTTCATAGGCTTACGAAGCACATGCACTATATATGCAGGAGTAGGAACCTAACTCCAATCTAAGAAAATTCAATCAAATCCTAACTCTTTCATTCCACTTAATAAGACTTAGTTGTTGTAGGAAAGAAAACACTAGCTCTCTTTTAGGAGGTCCTCTCAAGATGTTTCACAAAACCTACCAACAATCAAGATCATCAAGTAAACACTCATGCATTGAAAATAAATACACTTAAAAGGGCTTAGTTGTTGTAGGCATGAAAACACTAGCTCCTTTCAGGAGGTCTTCTCAGAATGTTTCAAATAACCTATCAACATTCAAGATCATCAAATAATTCTAATAAAAACAATAAAGCATATAAACCTATTCAAAGCATTAAAACAAGAAGAAAATGCTACTATGATCTATTTGGAGTGAGATCAATTCTCCTAAGAACAATGTAACACATAAACTAAATCATTCTAAATCTAAACTAGAGAATGGAAATTGATGTGAAAAGAAAGCTTGATTCTTATTTCATCATAAGTTGGATACAATGCTTTAAGAGTCCCCTCCTTGAAATGGAGGAGGCACTCCTATTTATACAAAAATTTAAGATAACTTAGATCCACAAATCTCTCTTAGATCCACAAATGTCTCATTTGGTTACAACCATGTGCTCACACCATATCTCTACAAATCCTCTCACAAATATTTCTTTCATGATTAATCTCCATCCAAGATACTTGAGTAGATCTCCAAATCTTTATCAAATCTTCAAAGAGTTGAAGAGGGAATTTGAATTTGAGGCTTGATGGTCAAATTTGACTTGGTTGGAGTCTTCAAATACACCTGTAAACATCATGAAACTCATCCCACTTCCATATATAAGTGTAAACATGTCATTTTTCCAATATTTAATCATAAATTCACTCAAAAATGCTAAAACAGATGCATTGGAAAATAATATGTCTAAAACCCATGTAATCATGAAAATGGTTTAATGTAAGGGTATGAGAAAGCGGAATATGGTTAAAAGTGAAGTGAAAGTGAATTGAAAGTGAAGTGAAAGGTTGGTAAAAAGATGGTACTTTGGCGACCCAACAATCATGTTGACAGAAAGATGACCATACCGAAGGGGAATACCAGGTATCAATTTATGAGATTTATCCATGAAATCTTGTTCTTCTTTATAGCTCATTTCTCTCTTTCCCTTAACATATAAAGGGGATTATCCTCTAATTTGTATATTCAAATGAAAATAAGCCTTTCTTCATTCATCCATCCTTGGAACAAGAAGACATGGCCTCTTCTTGTTTTCTAGATGTTGATCCTGTGTCTTCACCTCAACCTATTCATAAAAGTGAGATTTGTATTACATCTCCTCTCAAAATCGATCACCCTTGTAGCCTTGAGGAGGTTGAAAATGATTCACAACCTTCTCAGATCTCATTACCTCCTGTTGTTTTTTTTGAACCTCCCCATCCTCTTGTTGAATCCCATATTCAGCCCACAAGTTTTCAAGCTAATATTAGAGACAGGATGTTTAAGCCTATAAGGCTACCACATCACCTGCATCCCTATCCTCCTTATTCCTTTGAGCATCTTCCTCGATTTTCTTTGGAGGATCATGTTACAACTAAGAGGCACTTGGGGGCCTTTGATAACTTTATTGATCAATTTTAGATCATTCATGATGATGTTAACATAAGGCTCTTATCACATTCCCTGTCTGGAGATGTTGTTGTGTGGTTTATATGTCTGGAGGTTGGTTCTATTAGTTCCTGGACCAAGCTATGCCATGATTTTTTGAAGTGTTTGGGTGAGAATAAATCCCTTGATCAATACTGGTTTGAGTTTAATGCCTTAAGGAGAGGGGAAGAGAAAGCCTTAGTTGTCTTCAACAATAGGTTTTACAGTGTTTATCATAGTATTCATGTGGAGATAAGACCCACAAAGACTATTGCCATGGTGTACTATGTCATGGCTCAATATCTAGAGCTTATCCTTCTACTGAGAGCAAGGAAATATTCATTGTTAAGGAATATGTTTGAAGATGTTGTAGAGGCCAAAGAGAACATCAGGGCTACCAAGTGGGTTCATAGGCAAGCATATCTCGAAAATTTGCATGTACATGATCAGAAAGGTTGTCAATCTGTTTCAAATTCTGAGCAAGAAAATAGTGAATATGAATCGGATTTGGAACAACAACAAGGAAGTAGGTATGATTCACAGTTGGAATCAGGTTCTTCAACATTTGTAGATTTTTATGTGGGCAGAAACCCATATCAATCTTATGATCATTTTCTAGAACATTTTGAGCATGTAGCAGTGGCTGGTTTCATAGATAACTTTATGTTCTTGGTTGATCATAGTTATGATGTTCTAAATCATGTTGCACCTTTATATTCTAACCATTATTATGAAGAAGAGATGAAAATTGTTGATGATCAAGAGTTGGTTTCAAAAGAACAAGGAGGGCATTTATTTGCAAGCAGAGAGTATTTTACAGAGGAGCAACCTAGTCTTGTAAAGAAGCCAGGATTCTGTCACATTATTCATGATCCTGTGGCCATATACATGGAGTCATACATTTCATATTTTCTAAAATTTTCAAATTGCATTACTTCACCAATACTCACAAGAGAGTATGGTGTTATGAAGGAAATGCATTGGGTGGAAATCAGTTATCCTAGACTCGTAGAAAACATAGAGCAGCATGTAAAGGTAGAGCTTAGTGGGCAGTTTATCTCCTGTCCAAAACCTATAATTGAGAAGGTATCATCGGGTATCAGCCAACATGCATCAATTCTCCACCCACCTATGCACTCTGAGAACATCACAGAATGGGTGAGCCACAATAAAGCATAGGAGTTAATTTCTTACCAGTTGAGCTCCCCTGATTATAAATTTTGTGACCCTGTGGGACTATATATGGAGCTATGTTTTCCAAAAGCATTGGAGCTTGTAGATTTATTCATCTTATCATCATTTGGGGGTATAGTCTATGTTCCAAGACATGTCCTCATTTTGTTCTCATACTTCCTTAGCCTTTTGTGTATTATCTCTAGTAAAGAGAAGGATCATATTACTAGACAGTCTTTGTGGCTATGGTAGAAGTTTGCTTTCACCTAGCGCTTTGTAAAAATTAGTTAGCTTAGGTTTTGGTACAAAAATAATCTTTATCAGGAGAAGGTGTGTTTTATTTATGTCTATAAGCATAATAGTGTGTGGTTTGGGCTAGATTCCTCAGCAGGATGTTTTTGAATGTGACTCCATAGTCGAATACTAAGGAACTGAAACTGCAAAAAGACTTCTTAGAGCCTCACAGGGAGGACTCTATCCCCCATGGAGCCTGATGTTAACACATATCCTCATTTTTCTACCTCATCTCCTAGATGTTGATGCCCATGTATTCTTAGTCATTGTTTTGTCACCATAACCTCCTGCCTGGTCATTGTCCAATCAACTTTCATGTCATTTGTGCCAGATCCTTGTTAGCATCCAACGCAAATCCAAATGGCCAGAGAGTAGGGTGATGTTGCCATGTTTCCAGGAGACGATTTGACTCGAGCCTATTCGGATCCTAGGGAATACAATTAATGAAGTTGGAGGGGCAGTGGTTGAACATCGTTTCCTCCATAATTAGAAAGAAAAAAGGGACTGTTAGCAAGTCGACTCTTTTATAGGTCCTTTATGAAACACGATCGCATTTGAATGAATCTCACATCTGACAGATGACTGCACACAGAGTTTGTCAGAGAGAATGCAGACATAATGCCTTGAATGCAAAGACTCGAGCACATCTCTATTGTTTTTCTTTGAGTATATAGGAGTCATTTTGATAATTTGTTAGGGTCCATGGTTGAGTTAGGCTCCCGCATTGTAAATCTTTGATGAAAGCTCTGGTTATCTATTATGTAATAGGATTTGAGATTTCTTGTTTAATATAAGTCATATTCTTTCCATCTCTCTGTAAAAGATGTGTTAGAGCACTCGGGCATGGAGGATCCATTCGAGGGTTGTATGTTGTTGTTATGAAGGTTTGATTTCAGCAATACTGTGATCAATTTTAATCAATTAGTTTTGTTATATTTTTCCCTCTCACACTGAAGAGCTCGGGCATGGATGATCTAGTCAATTTGTTCTAGCTGCATCGTGATGTATGTGTTGAGCCTCTAAATTGGCATCCCCACTACCCCATTATACTCCTCATCTATACCTTTTTGTCTTACCTAAGCTTGGATAAATGACAAAGAACACTACCATTAGCCATTGATGAGGTCATAAGGTAAAGTATAATTAATTCATGTATTTTTGTGGTTTATTGAGCTAGGAGACTAAATGTTTCATGTACTAATGTTTCAATTTTTCATGTATAATCGTTGACCTCTATATGAGTCTAGCCTTTATGTACCAGCTTAGCCATCTGGTACTTACGCACCAGATTGCGACTATCCGAATCTGGTACCAAGCACACCTTCCATTCAAATCCGGTACCAAATCTCACCTGCAGCGATCTGGTACCAATGGATGTAGACTGTCGTGATCTAGTACCAACCACTTGTGCACTATTCAGATACGATACCATTTACCAAATCTCACCTGTCACGATCTGGTACCGATATAGGAAGCAGAATATACCAAGTTTAGCTCCAGACCGTACTAAAGATAATTGTTGGATGTTTGTTGAATCATTAAAGCTCTAGCAAGGTTATGATCATCTTGTTTGTCTATTACTTCATCCTCATACACTTCGTGTCATGAGGATGAAGCTTAAAATATGTAACCGAATATATAAATTTGACAATTGACTGATTTGCTAAAGATTTCACCTCCTTGTGTTTCACAACTAAGACTGTTTAAATAGTCATGGCAAGGATGGTGGAGGTAGTAGAGAGTTAGCATAAGACAGTATGTGAAGCAACGTTACATATTGTAGAACACATTTTGAGTTGAATTTTAATATAAGGATGTCAATTATTTCCAGGTTTTGATCATTTATGAATGAATGTGAGTTGAGTTGTTAGCATAGTTTAATTCTATGTTTTGAAATTTAAGTAAGAGGAATGTGTGGATTGAAAGGAATCTTACTGTAGAATCCAGTCGCTGACCTGTTGAAGCGGCAAGGACCCACTGCCCAACAAAGGTCAGCATCCTTATAGATCAGTGTTAGTATTTGATTTCAATAGTATAGATGTTAGATTAGCTGAATCTTAATTCTTTCAGATGATAGCAGTATAGTTTAGACTAGGATTTCGATCATATGATTGTTTGGAGATCTTTATTTACTCTATTTTTCATATGTTATGTTTCTATTTTTATGAATTTGATTTTGTTTCATGGACATAAATGTTGGTAGTAGTAGTCAGACATATTTGAAGGAGAACTAGTGAAGTTTACAACAACACATTGTGAACCACAACATACTCAATATATTGACTATTGAACTACCCATGCTATGTCTTGATGATTTATGTGTGATTTCTCTTTCAGAAGTGTGATTGCATAGTTAGTTTTCTGGGTCAGATAGCAAATTTAATCTATCAAAATAACTCCATATCATACTTGCATGTGTCATAATGGAGTAGATAGCCTCTCTGTGAAAGACAACCAAAGTGTGTTTTGATTTGCTAGTTTGTTTTATTTCCAGCATGCATAATCTAGAATAGTTCTATACTCATGACATTAGAATTACCTTTCTTACTGGTGTCTTGTAACTCTATTGATTACGAATCCCAGATTGATAATTAATGAGGGAATTATACTAAACATATAAGTAGAACACCATTTTGGCATCGTTGTTGGGGAGTTGCAAATGGTAGGAAGTGATTTTTAGCTTAGATTGTTTGCATAGTTTTTTAATGATTTTAAAGGTTGCTTGAGGGAGGAGGATAAAACATTTAAGACATGATTGAAGAGCCACGTGACCACGAGAGTGGGGTTCTCTGAAGCCAGGTTGCATTCTTACCTTCTAGATAGAATTAGGATTTCAATTCAGTTAAGAAGCAAATTTCCATTTTATGCATAGATATAGAGATAATAAGGGTAGATTTGTAATCTCTAAAGATTCAAAAANCCACCAGGAGAAAGTTCAAGGGGAGCCAGCAAGGCTCCAGAAGAAGAACCTAAAATGGAAGAATCAGCATTGGGGCGGGCATAACATGAATCTGTTGAACATTCAGGAGACACACAAAATCCATTTTATGAACCATCTATCAGTGGAATGGCAAAAGAAGAAGGAAATGCAGCCACTGAAACTGAGACCTTTGGGTTTCCAATCTTGGATATTTCCAGAAACATCAGCATGAAGAATATCCCATTATCACAATTACCCACTTTCAGAGGTATGTCAACTGAAGATCCATATTTATTTTTATTCGAGTTTGACATATTATGTAGAATATATAACTACTCAAACAATGCCCAAAAACTTAAGTTCTTTCCTGCTACAATGAAAGATTCAGCCTTAAGATGGTTCATGAGCTTAGGAGAAAATACAATCCTCTCTTGGGATCAGATGAAAGACACATTTTTACGGAAATACCAAGACTATTGTAAGGATAATGCTAAAAATGGCATTTTTAAAATGAAGCAAACAAAATATGGAAGCCCTGAAGATTACTTAGAAAGGTTCTTATACAACTACCAGAAATCAAAATTATTCACCACAGACCCAGCTATAGTAAGAACCGTATTTTTGAAGGGTATTAGAGATGACTGTATAGAATTTTTAAATTTGTTAAGTTTAGGAGATATGCACCAGAATCCTTTTGCAAAGATTGCAAATTACTATAGAAGAGACTCAAGAGGACAAGCTAAAACAGGCAAAGCACCACGAGATTCTTTTAGCAGAAATACAAGACAAATATCAGGAACTGTCACCAGAATTGAGTTAGGAAACTTATTAGAGAACTTTAAAATAGACATCTTGAGTACAATCAATAACCATTTAGATACCCAAAAACTGAAAAAGAAACAAGAAGAAGAGACTGTTTTAGAAATATTCTATCCTAGATGGCGAAAGAGGCACAGTGAGAAAGAATGTCCATTAAATGTCATAGAAATCTGTGGCCTATGTACACTAGAGCACCCCACATCTGAGTGTCCAACTTTTCTTGAACTACAAGCCATGTATAGGGGAGGAGGAGTCCCACAAGAACAATCATACCCTTCCAGAAGACCTTGGAGAGCACAAAACCCCAATGCATTTTATGACCCTAATGCACAGTATCAACAACAATAATGGGGTCCTTCCCCAATGACCTATCCACAATGGACACCTTAGCAAGATCAAACTCAACCTTGGCAACAAGGTTGGAGGGGGCATGTGTATGGAAATCCCTGTTACCCTACATATCCACAGTATCTTGCAAACATTTCCCAATTACTACCTAGGTTCAACCCACCACATATGCAAGCTTTACTCCCACCTCCTATACAACAACAATTTACAACCCCCTTCAACCCTAACCAACAGTAGCAAGCACCTATAAATGCCAATCAATAGCCACAAACCAAGCTGCCCACAACCCTTTGAGACCAACAACAATCCCTGCTCATCCAATCCCTAACCCCAATAATTGAACCACCCACCCTGTGCAGAATACAAAAGTTCAAACCTTTCCCACCTATGAAATTCAACTACGATTAGGGAAAGATGTAAATCAATCAAATCCTGTAGTAATAATTCAAGAAGAAAACGATAATCATTTTGAGGAAGAAAACACTCAAACCACCCCTACAGAAGAAGAGACTTCCCCTCCTATTCCAATCACTTCTCAGTCTATACGAGTACCTAAACAAGTTAATATTCCACCCTACCCTGAAAGACTATTAGTAAAGAAACCTAATCCACCCTTGCACAATGATATAGAGGATGAATTATGAAATGTATGTATAAAAATACCTCTGCTGCAAGCCATTAAGGGTATCCACATATATGCCAAAATCATAAGGGATCTTTTCCTTAAAAAACCAGGAAGAAAGAATAAGTAACCTCCCCTTGTTTAGGTGGTGGGACAATTATCTGAATTTATTTCTGAAATGCCATACAAATATAATGACCCTGGGAACCTAGTAGTCACTGTTGAAATTAATGGTATTTCTTTACCAAACACACTCATTGATTTAGGTGCAACAATTAATGTAATGCCTTTTGACACAAATGAAAAAGATCCAAATCAACCAGTTAAGACCAACCTAAACCATGATGGAGTTGGAAGATAAGTCAGTCATTAGCCCTATAGGAACTTTAGATGATGTCACAATCACTCTAGCTTCTTGGGAATATCTAGTAGATTTTCTAGTCATCTACTCTAAATCATCCTCCAAACCAGGACACCCTGTGGTTCTTGGCCATCCTTGGCTAGCCACAACAGATGACTTTATCAGTTGTCAATCTAGTGAGATGACTATATCCAATGGCACACATAGCCAAAAGCTTGTCCTCTTTCCTCCTACTCAACCGACAAAAGAGATATCTGTTTGGTTAGAAAACCCTTATGGAGAAGAAGATTGCATTAGACCCCTGTTAACACTTGAACAGGTAAGATGAATGCAAGAACAATTGGATGAACAAGTCTTAAGTTTTTTTTTGGCTGATACAAATTGTATTAAATACCCGAGGTCTTTTGTAGAATTGTCACACATTTTCAGTTCTGAATTTCAACAAACTTGGCACCCTGATATCACTCAATTATATACTTTATCACCAGCTTCCTCAGAGAAGGAAGAAAGTACTGAACTTGTTGAGATTATCCTAGGAAAAACTTTGTATATCAACTCTAGTTTGGAACCAGAACAAAAGACACAAGTAATTGAAATGCTCCAAAGACAATTTGATGCCTTTGCATGGGATTATGCAGACATGAAAGAAATTCACCCTGACACATGCACACATCATATCTGTTGGAGCCGCCCCTGTTTTTTTCGCCTCACACCATTTTGAATATTCTAATACTGGAGATCTAGAGTTGTTTCTCTTTTCCCTTTCCTTCCGAAGTCATAAAACTCTGAAAAAACTTTTGTTGCCTGAATAGTAATACTTTGTCACTTACAAAGGATCCGTTTTTTGCAAGTATGTTTGTCCTTAGGATTTTCCAAGTTTCGCGATATCGCAAATCAGACACCTTATTTCTTGAATTCACAAGTCCCGAGTCACGAGAATACGAACTCGGTTCTAATTTTCGTCCAAGGTAAGAATAATATAAGACCTTTAACCCTTGATTAGACATCGTCGGGCTTTCGTGCCTCGACATTTCTTGACCCTAAATTTTTGTTTTCTCAACCCCGAGAGCCGAGAACGCGATGACTTTTAAATAACCGTAGTCAAGAACCAAGAGTAAAAAACTAACCATAGTTAAACTCAGTTCTCGGCACATCGCCTCTCGTCATTTTCTTTCATAAAATTGCAGTGTCCAAAACTCCGATTCGCGAAGTTGCGACATAATCATATTGAGCCTTAATTATCGCCGCATCGCAATATCGCGACTCGGCGTATCAATCTCCTAAAATTTTGCCTTCAAACTCCCGAGTCACGATCTGGCGATTGAGTTACTCATTTCATTAAGGATCCACCACTGCAAGATTATTGTTAATTAATGCTAAGATCGGAACTCGTAGTCTCGCGAGTTATAAAATCAAAATGTTAAAGGGAAATTCACGAGACGATGAAAAACGAGGAAAGCTATAAGTCATTAAGATTGGAAACTTTTAAAATCAAACGGATTACATCCCGCACTTCAAGGTTGACACACTCTACGAGGTGTTTATTCATTTACTCTCCATAACCTGAGTGCCTGCCAAGCCGCCCAATATTCATGACATTAATGAGAAATTAGGGTAAATCCACGATGAAAGTAAGATCGTATTTTTTCAATTAATCTGGTTTAATTCGCGATTTGATGGACTGATGACAAGGTACATGGTTTTCAAAATATATACAAAAATTTGTTTTATTTGTTAAAAAGAAAACATTTCTTATTAAGCGTATAGAGCAAGATTTCTCTGAGTGAACTAGCCTCTGTATGTATACGTAGGTTTATCACAGAATAACGAAAACACCAGCTTCAGCTATGGCACCAAGGAGAGGAGCTAAAGCAAATGTCGAAGTCGCTGCACAGGGTTCGGACAACGTCTCGGATACTTCACCTCGGACGGACGGCTCAGTATCTACCTGGTCTTCTATTACAAATATCCTGCAATCAGAGTTAGTGAACTGTTCAGATTCTGATGACTATAACTATGATATTGAGAAGGACGACATGAACACTAGATACAAGACAATTGTTCAGTTGAAAATGCACTTGGTGGCAACCAGACCTCGGTTGCTCCCATATTACGATATGATGCAATGGGCATTGGATCACGTTGATTTTCCTTCTAGAACTATTCTGAATGACAGATAGGCCATGATTGGGACTTTTAGGCCCGAGCATATCCAGTCTATGTACAAGCTCCCAACGACCTTCGAATACACATTTGGCAAAGAATTCTTCGCAGAATTCAAAGAGAAGGAGTGCAAAGAATTTGACAAGACCATGCCAGGCTTGATAAAGGATTGGGTATCTCATCCCTCCACATTCAGGGTGAACAACGAAGGTGTGTATTCGATTTATTCGTTGGAACCAAACTATAGGTATGTGGCCATGATGACTTTTCGGCTTTTCAGATTAGAGGACACCGCTCATTTTTTTGTCCAGTGGGTACCCCTCATTTTTCGGGTAGCCGAAGGTTCCTCATTCAATTGGGCAAAAATGCTCTCTGATAATTTGTTCAACAAAATCACCGAGTACCAGGAGCAGAAGGCAGCCTGGAAGTCGTCCAGATTCTACATGTCCACATATATCATGGACGCGATATGCTCCCTGACGCCTTTTCCTTTGATGAATTGGGCTTGGAGTCCATCCGGAGAAAAAACTGTGCATGAGTACCATGATAAACTGTGGGAAAATAATGCGAATGAGTTTATTTATGAAATTTTTAATTGGGTGATGGTGCCCCTGCAAGTCAACATTTTTGGTCTTTTGCCACCCTGCATCTCGGATGGCATTGCTGCGAATCTGATCCAGATCGCAGACTGGTACGTGGAAGAAGAATTCTCTTATTTGAGAGTATTCAGAGCTACTGTTCCTCCTCTAGCGCTCCCACAATTTATCCTCGATAAACTGGCATGTCGCGAGATTGCTCGACAGACAGTAATCGGCGGCGTGAGCAAAGAACTAAAAGCATCAACAAAGAAGGTATGTCCGTCTTTCCCTATCCGGCTTAATTCATATTCCCTGCTCGATTTCGGACATGCTAAGGCTGAGGCGGCAGCTTTAGAAGGCTTAAATTTGGCCTATATTGAATATAAAAGGCATGATCCACAGAGGATCGTAAGTACTCATTTAGGAAATTGTGGCTTAAAGAGGTTCGAGCACGAATCCTCGCCTTTGGATGATGTTTTCCAAGGCGCCAGATCCTATTCGGAAGTGCAATTCCAAATCGAATCCCTAGCGACCGAAGACAAGGATTCTGTCTTAAAATTCCAGGCGAACAGGAAGCGATGTCTCCCTGTAGTGCTGGGATGTTTGGCACTTCCCAAAGATAAAGAAAAAGAAGCCGAAAGTTCTGAGGGGCAAACATCTAACCCCAAAAAACATCAAGAAGGAGAGCGGGAGGGGAGTCCTGAGCTCGAGAAGAATCCAGACAAGGAGAAGAGTCCTGAGCAGGAGGAAAATCCTGAAACGGAAAAAGAGGCTGCTAATCCTCCTAAGGAGCATAATCAGGAGGCGGAAATAAAGGACACAAATCTACCGAAAACTCAAATTCCGGAGGCGGGAACGAAGACCTATGATCCCCCAAAAAAGCAAGACCCACTCAGTACACCAGAGAAGGCTGCGAAACAGATTGGGCAGCCCATCACCTCTGTCACACTCTTGCAGTCAGCGCAAGGAAGCATACATGAAGGATGGATTTTTGGCAAAGAGCTGAGACCAATAAGGACAGAGGAACTCCCTCCTAATGAATTCTTTTTTGATAAAAAAAGAAAAGCTGTAGTTAAGCAGGAATTTCATCAGGAGGGAGAGTCTACTGTCAAAAAGTACAAAGTGATAACTGATGGGAAGAACAAAAGGAAATATGAATTTGCCACAGAGATTGAAGGAACGTTGGGAGCGTACACAATAGCAAATCAAGTCTCAGTCGCAGCATTAAAAAATCAGCTCAAAGCAAAGAATCGATTAATCAAGACTCTTGAAGCTCAAATAGCTTCAGCTACCGAAGACACTAAAAGTCAAATGAGTAGAGAAATAGAGCTGGCCCAATTGGCTGATAGGAAAGAGATCGAGGTCCTCAAGACCAAGCTGGAGAAGGCAAATTCAGTCATCCGAGATGGTCGGGTGCAGTTCGGCCACCAGAGGGATATGATCACACAATTACGGGCTCAATTAGAGGTCACAGAAAGCAAGGTGATTGACATCGAGATTGTCAAATCTCGAGCAATCGACATTCAGAGCATGGTCTCTTCTGCTCAACAGAGCCTACTAAACAAGATCGGGGATTTTCGGAAAGATTGCTTGTTGATGAATCAGATTTCTGAGGATCTTATTGTCAAGGAAATAAATGCAGAAGCTGCTTGGGTCGTCTTCCAGGAAGCAGTGATAGCGACCAATAACAGGCTTTTAGCAGGGACCCCCGGGCTTTCCATTGCCGAACAGACAAGGGGTAATATTTTGTTTAAAAACTGGGAGCATGACATTACTTTGAGCAAGGAGCAGGCACAAAAAGTGACGAATTTACTCGAAGAAACCTTCAAAAACATAAACGTTGAACTATTAGGGATAGAGAATGGAGGAGACACAGAGACGCTGAGGCAAATAAATATGGAGCAGATCTCCCTTGACATAAAAGAGAAAAATGAGAGAGATTTGGTGGAAATCTCTAAAATGGACAGGGCAGGAATGGCTCAAATTGATGAGCATCTAATTCAACCCAGCACACAACTCGGCACCCTTGATATTGTTGATGCATATATGGGAAATCAACTTCCGCAACTAGCCTGGGAATGCTATTTTGCTGAAGCCAGTTGTTAGGCAGAGCCGTCACAACTCATATCCCAATTCCTGGACAAATGTAGGATATGCATCGAGTCTATGCAGAGACAAGCACCTGGTGCACTTTGAAAACGGAGTTGAAGAGATGGAACGGTTTCACTCTTAACAGCTGCCAAACTGGACCGCCACAACTTGTATCCAATTTTACAGACAAGTGTATCATATGCACCGACTCATGTAAAGAAAACGCCTGGCACCCTTTTGTATAAATATAACAGAGAAAGAAGAACACAAGGATGGACTTTTTGTGTTGATTGTAAGAGAGTTTTCTCATGAAGGAAGTTAATACAAAGCAAATCAAAGATTCCCGATCCTGTCCCGACTGTATTTCAAGTTTGTTTTGTCATTTTCTTTGTTTCTTTTCATTTTGCTCTACATAATTAACTTGTCTGGTTATGTTCTTTGATTCTTTTCATTTTGCTCTACATAATTGAAAGGTATCACTATAACTTAGTGCGACTACTACTATAGTGAAGGAAGTCTATTTTTCCATAATTGTCCCTTGTCCTTCCTCTGCACCGGCTATCAGCAGGTGTAAGACCAAGCTACAGTTACATAATTTTATGTTTACTTGCACCATGTCAATTATGTTCATGTCAATTTCTTCTTCTGTGTATACGTGAGTTTTTCACTGGTAAGAGTTTCATGTTACTTGCAACTAGATTTTTTCCTTTCATTTCACACCTTTTGCTAAAAATCATACAGTTACAGGAAAGGGCCTTTTGTTTGTTTTTTCTATTTTGTTTCTCATACGAAAAGCTCTCTTATCTCAGCCAAATTGAAACAGCATTAAAATTTCTCGTTAAAATCATTTCCATACCCTTACTGTTCCACAATGACTGTACCCACGGTAATTCAACCTAATATCCAACTTGGGATATCAGATCAAACTAATATCACGTTAAGTCTTTTCAGCACGACCCTTAGAACTGCTAATACCTGGGAAGAATTAGAGCATTCATGGGCAGCCATTGAACAAGATATCGCAACACAGGAATAGTTGGAAGCCAGACAACATGTACTCAGAAACCTTCATTAGCTTCCCATACCGAAGGTAAATGAAATCCTTTATCAACCATTACCACACTTTCAGATGCCTTGACACTGTACTTTAAGCCTTAGTACAGACTCAGGAACAACATCTTTCTGGCGCCGTTGCCGGGGAACGAATTTACGAAATCTTTTCCCTGGGAAAATGACAAACAATTTCGTCGATAGTGTTGCTCTTTGATAGTGAACATAGAGCATACACCGTTTTAAGGCTTGTCTAAATCTTTCACTTGGAGAATCCACTGAAACACAAACTGGCGTCTGGTAGGAGGCATACCAGACAGAACCCGGATAGCAAGCTCATTACGCATGTTAATAATCATGAGAAAATTTTAAGAACAAGAGGTTCGCTTGAGACAACTGCTTCAGTCAATAAACCCAAAAATCCACTTCTAAAGACTAAATCCACTTCAGAACCTCCTTCTTCCGGTAGCCCTCTATCTGATGCCAAAGATCCTGAAACAAACTACTCTGAATTTAGGAGTGAGCTACATCAGGCTTTCCAATCTATAAACAAGGGTAAAGGCCCTTTGGAAAGATCGTCATCTTTTGACACACCAACCTTTCCTCGGCAGAACCTCCCAATTTCACCTGATTCAAAGGTGTGTGTTACACCCCCCTTTCCTACCCCCAAGTCGATGGCAGGCGTCGGAGGAGGAGGTGGAGGAGCGAATGTCCCCCTTCCCGGAGTATTTGCAAAAGTAGCAGCGAGGTACGCTCCCCTATTTTGACCTGCTAACCTCCATGATTTACCTGACAAATACATCCAAAATATTCCGAAGTTCACTGGGGAGGGAGACCTAACCGCAGCCGAACATATCAACTTCTTTGACCAGTTCGCAGACATATGCGGTATTGAGCATGAGGATGTCTATTCGAGACTACTTGTCCAAACTTTCGAAGGACAGGTCCGAACTTGGTTTCAGAGTCTTCCTGCCGCTTCTATTCGGACATATAATGCTTTAGAAAACGCTTTCCTCACACAATGGGGAGAGTGAAAAGATTATTTATACTACCTTACCGAGTTTGGGTCCCTAAGGAAGAAAAACTCAGAAACGGTAATGGAATTTATTTTGAGATTTAACAAAATATACAATAAAATTCCAGTCGTTGTTAAACCTTCTGAACCTTCGGCCAAAGTAACCTTTGCAAGAGCTTTCGAACCTAATTTTGCATTTCTCTTGCGAGAAAGAAGAGGAGCCACCCTAAAGACAATGCAAGACGACGCCGTCGAAATAGAATCTAATATGATGGCTTCAGGTAAGTTGAAGGCTAAAGTAGAAACAACCAACCATGATAACAGACGCTATAGGGAACCAGCAGGTCCTTCCGGATCAAATAGATACACTGACGACAGAGTGGATGATATGGCCCAAATAATTAAAGATCTGTCTAACAAAATCTCTAGGATGGAGTTGGACCAGGCCAAATCTGATTCTTCTAACAAAAGGGAATTCAGGAGAAACCTGAATCCCCAAAATCAACAGAGGCAGATAAAAAACGAAGATCAAAAAATACAAGCTCCACTAAAAAACAAAAATTTTATAGGAGCAAGTGACCTCCAAGATTTTGGAGATTCAGACGAAGAAGTTGCATGTTTCGGCGATGAGTGTTCGCAACCATTTCTGACTAGGGAAGACTATGAGGAATCCTTAAATACTCCTCAACCGTCTAACAAAGAAGAAGAAGAAGGTGATCATTCTGACCTCTGCATATCCCAACCAGAAACAGAAATGATAACGACTGATTTTCAACCCAGATACAATCTGAGACCAAAAAATAAGCCTACCTCAACTGAACAACCTAAGAAAATCCTACCAAGGGGTCAATCTCATGAACCCCCTTTTGAAGAGACATTGTTACCAGTACCTAACGATAAAGACAAAGTAACAAAAACTCAACAATCTCAAGTGAAAAAGGCCGAGACCCAAACAAAGGAAACCGAACCGAGAAATAAAGTTACAACTTCAACTAAGATCATGAGTGATAAAGCGATTCAAACAAATAAGTTGGCAAGAGAAAGCCCAGAAGTTTTAACCAAAGAAACGGATAAGGCCAATACATCTTATGATTTTGAAAATAAATTAAATAAAATTAAGATACCAATTCCTTTGGTAGAATTAGCAAAAAAACCCGCTTATCAGAAACAAATTGCCAAAGAAATGGGTGTTTATGAACTAGAAAGTCACTCCGACGTTATCAACCTGGAAGATGACAGGCCTAACATCACCTTTGGTCCTCATTTTGAGGGATTCAAAGACAACGTAGCTCCTTTCTATATCACCCTGAACATACATGACCAGTTATTGCATAACTGCATGGTAGACTCTGGGGCTTCACATAATGTTATGCCCAAAACTATAATGGAGAGGCTGGGGCTCCATATCACTAGACCCTATGGAGACCTATACTCATTCGATTCAAGAAAGGTTAAATGTATGGGAATGATAAAAGATCTGGTAGTCACCCTGGCTCAGGTCCCTGTCAAGAGTATTCTGATGGATGTGGTTATTGCAGATATTCCCCCCAAATATGGTATGTTGTTATCCAGATCATGGGGAGCCAAGTTGGGAGGTTCTCTACAATTGGACATGTCATATGCCACAATCCCAATTTTCGGTGGACAATTTACCCGTTTATACCGAGAAACAAGATTAGCATATACTGTCAGTGATCCTCAGAACCCAAATAACTTTCCCATTTATCTTGCAGACCAAGATCTGGGAAATTGCATATTGTCTTTCGATGACGGTTTAGATGGATATCCAAAGGAACTCGATATGAAACAAGAAGAGCTTGGCCCTTTGACTGAATAATTATGCAAAAACGGTATCTGGAAAATGTACTTCGATGGTGCTTCTTCTTCTAAGGGAGATGGTGCTGGCATACTTTTGATAGCGCCTAAAGGTATGTTTACCATTCCTTTCTCATATCACTTACAATGGGACATAGATTATACCAACAATGTATGCAAGTATGAAGCATTAATCTTAGGTTTAGAAGCTGCCAAGAAGTTAAACATAAAAAACTTGGAGGTTTACGGTGACGCCAAACTGATAGTGAAACAAGTAAACTGACAATACCTAACCAAACATCCCAGATTGAGAACGTATAGAAATTGCACTTGGGATCTAATGGAGAATTTTTTCTCATCTATAAACGTTCATTTTGTTCCTCGAACTGAGAATCTGCATGCCGATGCATTGGCCAAGGCATCCTCAACCTTTTCCCCTCCCACAAATGTTAAACTGAAATATCATATTGAAATCAGATATAAACCCTCTATACCAGACAATGTCCGACACTGGCAGGTCTTTGAAGATGAAAAACAAATTCAGAAATTTCTTATAGCAATAGGTGAGTTCTCCGAATCCCATCCAGACCAAGAAAACCAAAATGACCCGAGATGGATTATGCAAGAAAACGAAGATCCTGAAGCCTTCCGAGAAAAAATAGTGGATCACCGCATGTTGGTCCTCAAAAATAACCAAATCCCCAAAGGTTTAATTCCTTTGGAAAGACTTTTCGATCAGAACGACATACCTGTGAAGTCTACTTTGCAGCCCCAACCAGAAGAAGTGGAAGATTGTGACATAGGAACTGAGAAAGATTCCAAGGTGGTAAAGATATCTAAATTTCTCCCTCCTAAGGTAAAGGACCAGTATAAAGATTTACTTAAACAGTATAAAGATGTTTTCTCCTGGTCCTATGTTGAGCTTCGAACATACGACACTTCTATAATTGAGCACAAGATACCTTTGAAGCCCAGAGTCAATCCTTTTAGGCAGAAGCTCAGGCAGTTTAATCCCATTTTGTTGCCTATTATTGAAAAAGAAGTTAAGAAGATTTTAGACACGAAAATAATCGTACCTCTAAGATACTCTGACTGGATAGCAAATTTGGTCCCTGTCAGAAAAAAGAACGGAGAAATCAGACTGTGTGTAGATTTCCGGAACTTGAACAATTTCTCTCTTAAAGATAATTATCCACTTCCTAAAATGGACCACGTCCTAGAAAGGGTAGTTGGGGAAAATCGGATGTCTATGTTAGATGGATTTTCTGGGTACAACCAAATCGCCATGAATGAGCATGATAGAGAAAAAACTGCTTTCACCACGCCATGGGGTACATTCATGTATGATAAAATGCATTTTGGTTTAATGAATGCGGGGGCTACTTTCCAGCGTGCCATGAATATTTCTTTCGTTGGGGAAAGAGATAAGTTCATAGTAATTTACCTCGATGATTTAACGGTTTTTTCTAAAACCGATGAAGAACATTTAATCCATTTAAAACAAACTTTCGAAAAATGCCGCAGGTATGGTCTATCTTTGAACCCAAAGAAATCACATTTCACCATGCAGGAAGGTAAGCTTCTAGGGCATATCGTATTTAGAGACGGAATCAAGATTGACCCTAAGAGAGTTGAAGCGATACAAACTATCAAGATTCCTAGAAACGTTAAAGAAATTCAAGCTTTCTTGGGTACAATAAATTTTTTACGAAGACTCATACCAAATTTCGCTGAGATTGTTAAATTAATCACACGAATGCTGAAGAAAGATAGAAGAGTAAATTGGACTGCTGAGGCTAAAGCATCGTTTGAACATATTAAGAAAGTTATCAGCGAGGCACCTGTGTTAACAAGCCTAGATTACTTGAAATATTTCCTTATCTTCTCATTTGCTTCTCAACATACTATCACCGCAGTGTTACTGCAAAAAGATGATGAAGGTTTTGAGCGCCCGATCCCATTTTTTAGCAAAAGCCTCAGAGACACCAAACTAAAATATGACATAATGGAAAAACAGGCGTACACGATGGTGAAAGCGCTAAAGGAATTCAGAACTTACGTTCTACATTCAAGAATTATCGCATATGTACCAACTAGTGTTGTGAAGGATATATTGGTACAGCCAGACAGCGATGGAAAACGAGGGCGTTGGCTTGCTAAAATACAAGAATTTGATTTGGAAATCAAGCCAACTAAATTGGTAAAGGGAAAGGGTTTGGCCAAACTTTTGGCTGAGTCAAACCTTAAAGCTCTCGATATCAATTGCCTACAAGAGGAAGATGGAGATATATGGGTACAAGAGCTGGATGACCAGACATATCCAAGCAAGATTGAAGACAAATTCGTATCATCAAGCTGGTATAGAGATATAGTCTTCTACTTGCTAAACCTAAGATGCCCAGATGGGCTAACACCAGCCAAATATAGAACGTTAAAACTTCATTCTGTAAAATATTGCATCTCCGAAAATCAACTATTCTGGAAGGATCCACTCGGGTTTTTACTGGTTTGTCTGGTTGAGTCAGAAACTCCGTGAGTTATAGAATAATTTCATGAAGGAATTTGTGGAGGGCATCATGCATGGAGAGCCACGGCCTATAAGATCTTGAGGGCTGGATACTATTGGCCGAAACTATTCTCGGATGTTAATGCTAAAGTACGTGCCTGTTATGCATGTCAAATATTTGCTGGTAAGCAAAAACTCCCTACACTACCACTCGTTCCAGTCAAAACCGAAGCCCCATTTCAACAATGGGGGTTAGACTTCATAGGAAAAA